>JANGFH010000132.1:0-23990 GCA_025758715.1 Glaciozyma martinii | reverse complement strand
AATCGTGCCGATGAGCAGATTTGAGTCGAATGAGCATCGTTCCTTGCGAGAGGCAAGCTCCAGTTTGCGAAGCGAGTAGAGAAACGGCGGAAGGGTGGGCTTCGACGGCCTGGATGGTGCGAGCTTGGCCCTGACCAGCGCTGAGCGAGGAAGAAGGGGATGTTCCTAAGGAAGCATCCAGCGTGCCAGCAAGTCGAGCACGTTGCTCCTTCAGCGCGCTGATGGCGAGAAGAGTTGTCGAGCCAAGCACTCGGAGCAGCCTCACCAGGGCTGAGTGAGGGGGGCGTCGAGCTCGCTGTCGGCGTGGTGGCGTCAAGCGTACAGTCGCGAGGAAGCTGTTCGAGCTCTGGAGCTTTAAGCCGGAACGCGGGACAAAATCCCCCCATATGATAGAGTAGAAATCTCAGCGCCTGGATCGCTCCCACAAGCAGCGAGCTGGGCTTGAGGAAGCCTCGGGGTGAGCAGGTAGTCGGCGCAGGAGCGAGAGGCGCGTAGAACCGCACGTAGAGCCAGAGCGTCTCTCCTCGGATCCGCCACCTCGAGAAAGCCCTCCAAGCGGAGCCTACGCCAGCACAAAGCCCTCGTGAGAGCGCGTCGAGGAGAGAGCAGGAGTCGGAGGAGTTCAGCAAGGCTTAGCAGATGATCCGTCTCTGCACCAACGGCGTAGCTCCTCAGCCCGGTGTGAGTCCAGCCAAAGCGGCCCTCGCCTCAGGCCTGCCGCTGTAAGGCGTTCGCCCAGTCAGCTCCCTCCAGTCCCCTCCCCCAGCTGCCAGCAAAGCTCCTCCAGTCCCGTCGACCTCCACTCCCGTCGCCGCCTACTTCGTCCTCGAATCCGCATCCTTCCCAGCCATTCCTAAAGTCCTCTGAGCGTGGTCGGCGTGGTCCAAGTCGAGCGTGTGAGGTATCGGATGGGACGTGGAGAGCTCGAGGGGGTGCCTTTGGAAGCAGCGTCATCTCCCCTGCTCCTCGCGCCGACAGCTTCACGCCTCACCTTCGTGTATCAGAGCCGTAACAAGCGCTGGCTCCAACCTGGCGGTCGAACGAGAGATTGACTCTAGCTCGAGGCTAGTGGGCGGGAGCCAACCTGCGACGACGCGCGGTTGCTCTTCCCCCTTCGCTTCTGCCTGACTCGCTCCCCAGCTTTATTCGCCAGCCGAGGGACTCTTATGCACCTGCTACGCCACTAGAATGCTCGCCCTCCCTGTACGGCTACGCGCCTTTCTCTCCTCGAAGCGACCGAACGCGAACGCGCCTTACGAGCAGCTCCCACTCGACGCCCTCGACCCAGCCGACGCCGACTACGAGCGATCCCCTCCCCGCCCTCGCCGAACCACGTTATCCCCCAAGCCGTACCTCCTCTCCCTCCTCGCCCTCGTCCTCTTCTGGTTCGGCCTCTCCTACCTCTACGCCGACCCCGAAGCCTGGGATACAGGCCCATGGTCTTCGCTCACTTCCTCGCGGGGAGAACTGGCGCCGACCATCGTACGAGCGGCGGGGGACAAGCGGAGAGGGCGAGTGAGCGAGGAGGGAGACCATGTCGCGTTCTTGGGGATGAGGTACGCGGAGCCACCAGTCGGGGAGAGGAGGTTCCGGAGACCTGTAGCGGTGAGCGTTGTGGAGCGGTTGGAGCACGAGTGGGAGGAGCTGGAGGTTAGGAACGCGACCGAGGTCGATGAGGGTTGTCCTAGGCCGGCGAGGGATGGGGACAGGGTGGTGGGCTACGAGGGAGCTGAGGACTGCCTTTCGTGAGTTCCTGCTGAGGCTATTGGAGGGGTGGAGCTGATGATTGAGCGCAGGCTGAACGTGTACACTCCCCGGCGGAGAGTGGCAGGCACGTTGCTTCCAGTGATGGTGTGGTGAGCTCCTTCCCCTGTTGCGGTGCTGGAACTGGAGCTGATCCCCGAGCGACGCAGGATTCATGGAGGTTCGCTCTCTCACTTCCCTCCCAGCGCTACCCCCTGACTTCTTCCCCCAGGCGGCTTCGTCGTCGGATCTCCTCACGAAGAGCAGTACTCGCCCGCCGACCTCCTCGCTCGCTCGCAACGCATGAACCAGCCCATCCTTTTTGTTTCTCTCAAGTGAGTCGCCCGTTGCTGGCGTCGATTGAGCTAACCCTCCTGGTCGCAGCTACCGCCTCAACGCTCTCGGCTTCTCCGCCTCTCCCCCCCCCCCCGGTCCTCCCCCCATGGCTCCCCACGTGCCCATCCAAGCGCCCGAAGACCTTGATCTCAACGTCGGCTTCAAGGATCAGCTCGAAGCGCTCCAATGGATTCACCGCGAGATTGCCAACTTTGGCGGCGACCCCACCAAGGTCCGTCGCTTCCTGGTGGCCCCAGACCTCGCTGACCCGAATCCTAGGTCACACTAGTCGGACACAGCGCCGGCGCGATCTCTGTAGGACTGCACCAGCTCTACTCCCCTCCCCACCTCTTCCGCGCCGGTTCGTTCCTCCCCCTCTCTCCTCGACCTCGCTGACCTCTCGCACGCGCAGTCTTCATGCTCTCCGGCGCCCCAACCTCGTTCGTCCTCTCTCCCTCCCCCTCACTTCCACTAATCCCCCACAGGTTCCCGGTTCCCTGGCCACACGACGCCGCCTCACGTGTCCTCCACCCTCTCCCCGGTCCCGCCGCCTGTCCCGCCCCCGTCCACTCCCCCTCCAGTCCTCCCAACACTCCTCCCAACAACGCCGCTCTCCTCGCCTGTCTCCGCGAGCTCCCGATCGAGGAGCTGATGGGCGCGTTGGGAGGGTTATTTGAGCGGTCGGCGGTCGATGCGTTCTTCCCTTGGTACCCTGTGTTGGAGGGGCAGTGGGAGGGGAGCTGGTTGGATAGGAGACCGAGTGAGAGGATTGTGAAGGGGACTTTTTCGAAGGTGCCGATTGTGATGGGGAGTGTGGTGGACGAGGGGACGAGGTGAGTTGGCTGTGGCGGAGAGGGAGGAGAGCTGATGGCGTCGGCAGGTTCGTGGACCCCGCGATGGATTCTCAGGAGTGGCTCAACGACGCTCTGCGAGGTTCGTTCCTCCCGCTTGACCCGATTCGACTGGCTGATGCTGGGAACGCAGGCATCTTTGACTTTACGTTCGGCGCCGTCGAGACGATCCTCACTCCCATCTGGGCCTTCTACCCCGACGACCCTTCCCTCGGCTCGCCCTATCACACCAACGACACCCTCTTCTCCCTCTCGCCGACTTACAAGCGCGCCGCCAGCTTGATCGGGGACGTCCTCTTCCAAGCCCCTCGCCGACACTTCCTCCGCGAGACGCCCAAAGATTTCGGCGAGCCCAGTTGGAACTACCTTTTCGACGAAAAGAGGATTGGAGCCGAGGAGAGGATGGGAGGTGAGTTTGCGTCGTCTGCGGGGGAGGGAGGGAGCTGATTGGGAGCTCAGTGCAGCATGGAGCGGATTTGAAGAGCTGGTTCGGGCATCCGGGGAGTGAGGACGACGAGCTACTGCATCTCAGTCGGCATATGACGGCGTACCTCATGTGCGTTGTGCTCCTCTCCCGCACGCCCTCGCTGACCTTGCCCTCCCACAGCAATTTCGTGGCGAGGATGGATCCCAACGGTCCTGGTCGTTCGTCTTTCCCCCTCTCTCCTCGAAGCTCGCTGACGGAACGCAGTGAGGACTTGGCCTCAGTACGGGATGGAACGGCGAACGCTACATCTTGGGCTACACAACATCTCCATCATCCGCGACGACGATCGACTCGAGGCGATGCGGTTCCTCAACGTCAACAATCCCATTTTCGCGCGGTAGAAGGGGGAGAGGAGGAGGGAATATTTATCAGCATGCATTGGACCGCGGTTGGGCTCGGTTTCTCACTGCTCCGCTCGTTCTGCGCGCCAAGTACTAATGCAACTGATCTCCCCTCGACTGCACAAGCTCCATCTGCAGCTCTTCTACCTCCGACGAACGGTACTGCTCGTCCTCCGAACGAAGGTACTCCCCTGCCTCCTCCTCCTGCACCGCGCACTGCTCCAGGTACCGCCACTCCCTCATCCCCTGTTCCTCCAGCCTTCTTCCCGCCTCCTCCCCCCTCCCGTAGTCCTCTGTCACCCTCTCCTCCTGCTCCTCCTCGACTACGGCACCGTACCCGCCCAGTACGGCCTCGTCCAGCGAAAGAACCGATGAACGATACCGCCCTACGAAGTACGACTGTTCTCTTCCTCCTGCCCGAGGATTGGAATTGTACGTCGGGGAGGGGTACGATTGATCGGTCAATCTGGGGTACTGTTCTGGCGAGTGGCGGTGCGGCGGATGGAGAGGGGGGGGGGGGGGGGGGAGGTTAGGCGAGTGGAGCGGGGATGAGTGGTGGTGGAGCTGAGAGGAATAGAGAGGGGGAGGAGGGAGGATGGAAGGGTAGGATCGGTAGGCTGGGTGGGGGTCGTTGGACCACCCTGGTTCTGGGGTAGGGAACGACAACTCGGCGTTCGTGCGAGGGCAAGGTTCCGATTCCCTTCGGGAAATATGGTGGGGAGGGAGAAGAGTACCCGTCGAGAGGTATTGAGCTCGTTCGGTGTCGCGCAAGAGGGTCATTTCCTGCAGGAGGGTTTCGAGATGGGAGACCTGCGCGAGAATCAGCTTCGGGGGAGCGAGGGAGGGGAGAAGGACAGACTTGAGCTCGCAAGGACTTGATTTCGTCGACTGCGTGTGCGTCGAAGAGGGGCTCTGCGCTGAAGAGGGGATCACTCAGATGTTGCGGAGGAAAAGGGGGGAGGGAGAGCTCACTCAGCCCAACTGCAGACGTGTCCTCGCAAGGAGCATTGATCACAAGGAGCTGCTCGGTTACACCTCCGTTTCTTGACCCTGCACTCGACACCTTCCCACCCCCCACCCTCAGCTCCCGGGGTCGTCCAGCGGAGAAAAAGCGGGGAACCCACACGAGCTCGGCTTGCGGTACCGCTTCTTGGCGACTTCTCCTTGCGCCAACGCCGGCGCGTGCTCCTCTTGAAGCTCGCCTCCTTGATCCCCTTGAAGTGCTTCCTCTCCGTTCGACCAACGTGGGTTGTCGAGCTCCGGAGAACTCAGGCTGGAGAAGTAGCTCGAGGACGCGAGGCTGCTGTTTGAGAGGCTGGAGTCGCAAGTGGGGCCTGCAACAAGGTCACTATTGGCTGGAAGAATTCTTGGGAGAGGTCCTACGATGGAGAGGTTCTGTGGGCAAGGCGTCGGGGCTGAAGCAGGTGCTCGAGGAGGGTTCGGACGCGAAGAACGCCATTCGAGAAGGGGTTCCCGTGCGGTGTCGGTAAAAGAATGACACACGACGACTTGTACTCTGGGAGCGACTGTTGATTCCAAGGAAGAGCCAGCTTGAGCGAGGGGGTGAACTGGGGTCAAGGAGCCCCAACGGGCCGGAGCCAGGCCGCTCCGCACGAAACTCCACTCGAGACTCCGCTCTCGATCGCCGATCCACAGCTCTTAAAGATGTTTAAACCTCTGTCGGGCTTTGCCCTGGGCGATAAGAGCGGCGAGAAGCCGGTCTCCGCAGGGAGCAGAACAACCCCAACCCGGACACCCACCTCCAGTCGACCTCGCTCCCTTCTCAATCGAACCTCTTCAAGCAACAGCCACCTGCTTCCCCTCGCGAATCGCAACTCGAATCCAGTGCGCTGAACGTGGGCTAAGAACTCCCGCCCAGCGAGCTCTCATTAAGTTCCGGGTGGAAGATGTCCATCGCCCGGAACTCCTGTTTGTCTTTCGCTCCCCCAGCCTGTCGCCCAGGTCTTCTTGGGCACGAACCTTTTTTGCGAGCCAGGGACGCACCAATCGCGAAACAGCTCTCGCTGTAGATGACAAAGGGGGATGTCCGCCCATTTCATGGGGAGCCACAGTTCACAAAACCCCCACCGCTCAGCTTCCTTCGGGAGCTATGGACCGCGACCCACTCCCCCATCCAAATCCTAAACAAAGCCTCGCCACCCACGCACCTCCCGACAGTTCCCCACCTCCCCCTCCCCCTCTCGAACACTCCCATCCTCTCCTCGCTGCCGCCGTCAGTTCCACCGTTCTCGTGGGGTACTCCGCTGATTCATTTCGCAAGGCACGGCAAGGGAGCGAGAAGCCGACAGAGGCGCCGTGTCCCTTGCGAGAGAGAGGCCAGCGGGCAGCGAAAGGGGAAAGTGAGAACGACCTCCGCGAAGGTCTCAGAGCAGTAATCGGGGACCGCTTTGGCTGGAGCCTCTCTGGGTCGAGAAGCTACGCCGTTGGTGCAGAGTTGGATCCTCTGCTTAGAGGCCTTGCTGAGCTCCTCCTCCGACTCCTGCTCTCTCCTCTACGCGCTCTCCCGAGGGCTGTGTGCTGGCGTAGACTCAGCTGGGAGGACGTTCCCGAGGTGGTGGATTTAGAGGAGAGAAGCCTCATCTCTGCCTGGCTCTGCTGCGCCGACAACCTGCTCTCCCACTCTTTCGACGTGTATGCTCGTGAATTCTATCCCAAACCCAATGCTACCGATGCTCTCAACCCGACCTCAACCAGCTCCTTCAACCGCTCCAGCTCCACCGACGAACCCTACCGCTCCTCCACTCGACCATACCGCTTCTCCTCCGGGTATCGCTCCACCTCCTCCTCCACCACGGACGAACGGTACTCCTCCCCCGACGACCGATACCGCCCTACGAAATACCCCTCCTCCTCGTACGCTCTACTCGTCGGAGGGTACTGCTCCTGCGGGGAATAGAGGTGGGGCGAGCGTGGGGAGTGCTCTATCGGCGGAGAGTGGATGTGGGAAGAGCTGCGCGAGTGCGAGTGGAAAGAGGGGGAGCGAACGTGCGAGTGGAGAGAGGGGGATCGGAGGACGGAGGGGTACGGATGAAATCCTCGGGCATCGTGGGCGGGGAACGAGGGTTGGGGGTCGTAGGATTGGGAAATGGATTCGTAGGGCTGGGGAATTGGGTCGTTCGCCCAATCTGGTTCGGGGGTCGGGAAGGAGAGTTGGACGTTGGGGGAAAGGTCGGGATTGGGTTGAGCGAGTTGGGGAGAGTGCGAGTGGGGGAGAGGAGGGCTGGAGAGGTGGTAGGTCGAGAGGTCGGAGAGGTATTGGGCTCGTTCGGAGTCGCGCGAGAGGGTCATTTCGTGGAGGAGGGTTTCGAGGTGGGAGACCTGGTTGGGGTTGGGGTTGGGGAGGTTAGCGTGGGGGGAGGGAGGGGAGGGGAGGGACCGACTTGGGTACGAAGGGACTTGATTTCTTCAGCAGAGTTGGCGTCGAAAAGAGGTACTGCGCTGTGGTCAAGATGATTAGCTGGGGTTGAGGCGGAGAAACGGGAAGCGAGCTCACTCGGCCCAACTGCAGACGTGCCCTCGCAAGGTACACTGATCGCAAGGAGCTGCTCGGTTACACCTCCGTTTCTTGACCCTGCACTCGACACCTTCCCACCCCCCAACCTCAGCTCCCGGGGTTCGTCCAGCGGAAAGAAAGCGGGGAGCTCACACGAGCTCGGCTTGCGGTACCGCTTCTTGACGACTTCCCCCTGATCCCAGCTCGTCGTAGGCTCCTCCTTGACGACCCCCACCCCACCTTCTGAATCCCCAAAAGATGCTCCCTCCCCGTTCCAACCCCATGGAGCGTTCTCGTGCTCGGGAGAGCTCAGGCTGGGAGAGAGGAAGCTCGAGGAGGCGGTGCTGCTGCTGGAGAGGCGGGAGTCGAAGGTGGGTCCTGCGAGGGCTGGATCAGCACTTCCTGGGAGCTGGAGAAGAAGTCGCGCACGGCGGGGACCTTCTGCGGTGACGGCGGCGAGGCCAGCGCTGTGAGAGGTGCGTGAGGTCGAAGGCTCGGGCGCGAACGAGAATGCCATTCGAGCGCTGGGTTGGAGGGGCAGCTCGTCGTCGTCGTCGCCTTCGATCGTAGGAGGAGAAGGAAAGAGCCTCTGGGGGATGAATTGCGGCAGTTCGGGGCAGAAATAGACGACAAGACTTGCGCTTAGGACTCGGCAAGAGTCGGCACGGCGGAATTGGTCGATCTTCTCTCTGTTTACCTCTTCGCGTCCTTTGCGAAGGTACAGCACCCCCGCCGTTTACTCAGCTTCCTGGGTGACTCTTGGGGCGACAACGAGAGGAATCACCGAGCGAAACAGCGCAGGAGAAACTCGAACAGCTTGAGCCCCATCCCCGTCCCCAAGACAACTTTCAGGCACCACCGCCCGCTCCCGACGGTGGTCGTTGCGGGGAAACTCTTCCGAGCGCCTTTCGACGCTCGACGCGATATAGAGTTGAATTCGCGGAGAGTGGAGAGGAGGAGAACCTCGGCAAAGGACTGCCCTGCGCTGGAGGAACAATGACCTGGAACTCCTCGTCTCCCTAGTTAAAGTGTTTGTCCAGTCCTCTTCGGCTTCCGGTCAAGCAAGAGCGAAAGGACTGCATTCCAATCTCAGAGGCTCAGTCAGGATGCTCCCCTCGCTCAGCAGAGCGAGGTCCGCAAGGTCCTCGTTTCGAGCGATCGCAAGGACGCAAGGACGCAAAACCCAATCACAACACCGCGTGGTTGACAGCTGAATGGATGGGGAGGACGAGCGTAATTGCTCGTGCGGCATCCCTCTCGTCCGACCCTTCCCGCACACTTCTCCCGCAGACCACTCTCGCTACACCAGCAGCAGCTGCCCTCCCCCCCTTGGCGCCCCCCCCCCCCCTCCCCCCCCTCGACCCCTCCCAGCTCCAGCGCCACCCTCCTCAGCTCAAACTTCCTCCTCTCTCCACCCCGGAACCAGGTCGGAAGTGGAAGGCAAGGGGGCGAGGCTTCACAATGCCCTTGGCGGGGAGGAAGACGGTCACCGGCCGGTCCTCGAGTGAATTTCGCGCAAAGATCGACGGGCGGTTCGGTCGAAGAGGAAGGAAGGTGGGGGGAGGGGCGTGTACGATGATTGGGAGGGACTGTGGTGGAGGTTTGGGTTGGCAAGCGCTGGGATGGTGGTGAGAAGGACGCACAGTTTGGAGGTCCTTGCTCTTGCGGAGGTGCGAAGGGAGGGGCACCAGCTCGGTGCGAGAATTCAGTAGTGTGCGAGAGCGGAGTGGTGAAGCAGCTGGCGTAGAGAGAGGCGGGAACGGGTGGCTGTTTTCGAGGGAGGAGCCGTGGAGCGGAGGGGTTGGAAAGGTGGAGCTGCGGAGTTGAGCATCCGAGCTGTTGCGAGAGCAGTTGGGTGCTGAAGCTGTTGCGATAGCGGAGTAAGTTCACCCGCTCAGTCGTTGGCTGGGTTAGGATCACGCACGAACCACGAGGGAGGGCAGGAGAGCGAGGTGCGCAAGCAGACGAAAGGCCAGTGTCGTCCTTGGCATCACCAAGCGAACTCTCGCCGTCCAGGATGCTGCAAGAAACAGCGAGCAAGAAGCAAGTCAGCTCAGTGACCCTTTCGCCAGTATCATAACGCACCGCCAGCCCCCTGTTCCCTCCTCAAACCCTCCCCTCGCGCAATCTCCCATCCTTCGCACTCTCCATTCGATTCTCCCCACCCCTCACAATCCTGCGCCGCCCGTCCCCCGATCCCAGCGTAACGCGCAGCTTCGAAAGCGCGATTGAGCCGCATCGAGAGCTCAAAAAGGGACGGGGGTCGTGGATCGGAGCGGAGGGAAGTGTGCTGGCGAGACTGCTCGGCTGCTGACGGGGACGACCCGGTCCAAGGGCCACGGTGCAGCTTCAGCAGCGTCGTCGTAGCCACTGGTCGACGCAGTTCCCGCCTGATTGAGCTCCTTCTCGGGCCCCATAAAGACTTCCTCCCCAAAAAACCGCCCAAGGCCTGCGCCAGCTGCCGCGAAGGACGCGAATAGCGAGTTGCCCAGATCGAATCGGCAGGTGATTAGAGCGCGGCGAAGCTGAAGATGTAGAGCTGGCGTTCGTGAGGAGGGTCGCGGTGGAGGGTCGGGGAGGAGAGCGCCGCCCCAAGTCGTCCAAGGAGCTGCGTGTGGACAAGAGGAGTCAGGAAAGTTCGCCGCCGCTGCAGGTGCTTCGAGTACGGCTTACCTGGGTGAGTACTGGAGCACTGGGCAGAGACAGCGGCCTCGAGGCGAGTGGCAGGAGGAAGCTCCGCAGGTCGTGGCGGAGCGCGGCGCAAGAGGAGCTGTTCCGCGTTGTCGTGCTGGAGACGCTCAGGCAGGCGCGCCTTTCCTGAATAGGGTGAAAAGGATTGAACGCGTTGGAGCACTGGTCAAAGTTGTGCACCACAGGGGGGTGAATTAGGGGGGGGGGGATGAGACGCGTGGTGGTGGGCGGAGCGACGAGTTTGTTGTGCGTACGCTGCTCGCGGCTTGCCCCGGCGTTGAGGAGGTCTCCATGGACAACTTTGCCGCGTACTCTAGGGACTTTGTCCCAGCTTTGCGCCGTGCGTTCTCGTGCTTCTTTCTGCCGAGGAGCGTTCACTGACCCTTTCCTCCTCAGACCCACCTCGCTCCGCCTGGCGAATGTCTCCTTTGGCCTCTCCCTCCACCACCCTCCTCCTACACCCGTCCCCCACCTCCGCCATCTCAGCTTTTCGAGCGTCTATCTCGATATCAACCTGCTCGCACAACTGCGCGCCACCTCCTTCCCCTCCCTCTCGACTCTGTCCTGGTCCAACATCGACATGGTTGGAGTCCTCACCCCCGTGGCGCTTCCCCTCCCTTTCCTCCCCCGAATCCAAGCCTTCACCGCCCTCGAACCTCTCCCCCCACCCTCCCCTCGACCACCATCCTCCTCGGCTGCTCGACAACTCACTTCGACTCCTCACTCCTGCCAACGACGGTTCGGAAGTTGTGCTCGAGTTCCACCAGCAGCGAATCGACCTCTTCCCACTTCGCGCTCGATCTGGGACACCAAGTCCTATCGCAGCTCGACCTACTCGTCGTTCTGCCTTGGCAACCGCTGGAGTCGTTGAAGGACCTTCGCGCTGAGGCGCGGCCGTTGTGGAACCTGGGTGAGCGGAGGAGGGTGGAGCTGCGATCGGAGCGACGAGGCGAGAGGCATGGGGTCGGGCTGGTCGTGAGGGAGGTGATCAGTGAAGGGGGGAGCTGGAGATGTCCTGCGCAGGACTTGTGAGAGAGCTAGGAAGCGCAGGAGTGGAGGTGTAACTCACAAGCTTTGTGCACCAGCTTTTCTCTTTGCTATTGCTCTTTCTCGAGAAAGCTAAGGAGCGGCAGGAAGCAGCAGCAGAGCAAACGCCGCTCACTCGTTCGCAAGATGCCAAATTTCCGGCAACTCAGCGCAAGCATGTCCCCAGCTCCAGCTGATCTCCCTGCCCGCACCATACCTCTTAGACGATACCCCTGCGGCGACTTCGTAACCCAGACCTTAGGCGGAAAGCCCTCCGGCGCGCTCTGCGACTCTGGTGAAGACAGCTGTTTTGGAGGCTTCAGGAATTTCAACGACTTCGACTCCGAGCTTTAGAAAGTCCCCAAGTAGCTGGAGGGAGTGCGCTGTCAATGTTCCTGGCGAAAGTAGCCACACTGACCGGAGTTCCGACGCGCGTGCGAAATATTTCTTCCGCAACTCCTTTCTTCTCGCTAATCCCCTTTGCTTGAACGAATCAAAGCTCTCGCAATCGCTATGCAAAGTGTTACACCTACACAAGTGTCCTTAATGCACTCTAATCCTCGTCCTCCCCATCAAACGGCGTCGCAAACGGATTCACCCCCGTCTTCCCCTTCTCCACCTTGTACGCGCTCTCCACCTTCCTAACCCCATCGACCTCCACTACCGGAAACCGCCTCAAATTCCCCTTCCTCGGTACCGGCGGCGGCGAAAGCGGTCGCTGAACCTCCCTCCCCCCGAGCACATAATCCCCGAACGGATACCCCTCCGATCCTCCCACCCTCGTCGACGAAGGTACTTGCACCTCATCCGCCATAGGTCCCCACCCCTCTGCAGCGGCCAAACGTCGTCCTCCAAAACTCGTTCGCGAACCTTTGCTCGGAGAGAGGTTCTTGAGCGCGCTTGAGACGGCCATCGTGAACTTCGCAGGCGAGGGAATCCGTCGGTCGTCTTTCGCCGCAAAGCGATGAGGGATCGGAGGGAGGTTCGACCGCTGTTCCATCTCTGCCGTCGCTCGCATCTCGGGCTTGAAGAACTCTATGAGAGATCCCCACGAGGCGCCTTCACTCATCGTCGGAGGAGCGAGAGGGGAGGTAGGAGGGAAGGAGAATGCCGCCAGCTCGGTTTCGACGGGGGATTTTGTCGGCGAGGGCGTGCGGAGGTGGAAAGGTCGGAGATCGTACTTCTCCCTCCCGGCGCTCTCGGGCTCCTTCCGACCCCTCCAGCGTCCCCAGATCCCCTCCCCTCGATCCATCCACCAAACGCCAAACAGGCCCATGACGAGAACGAGTCCCCACAGTGCGAGGCAGAGGATGAACCCCAATCGCTGTTGGCGCAGCGACTGAGCGTACCGGTCGACCATGCGATCGACGATGGACGTGGTCGAGAGGGAGGAGTTGGAGGAATTGAGGTCCGAAGTGAGTTCCGAGGTTCGGTTGGAGGACAGGAGGAGGACGGAGGGGGAGACGACGGGGAGGGTGATGTGGGCGTGCGTGTGGATGAAGGTGAGGGCGGTTTGAATGTTGACGACTTTGGAACCGATGAGGCACTGTGGAACGGGTTAGTTGTGGTGAGGGAGAAGAGAACGGGACGCACGAAGATGAGCTCGAGAGCGGGGTTGTTGAGGGGCGTGCCGGAGAAGGTGTCGTTGATCGCGCCCTACGAAAAAAACCAGCGTGAGCTCCCGAACCGAATCAAACGAGGGAAGAACCGACGCACCGTCAGTCCGTCGTAGAATGCGTTGAGCGTCGAGTTGATCATCTCAGTCGTTCCGTTGACCCAACCAAACTGCGTCGCGCTCGTCAGCCCCCCTCGCACTGCCCCAAAAGAGCGAGCTCACCAGATCCTCGTTGACCCCCTCCTGTAAACCCCCAATAAGCCTGTTCGAATCCCTCGCAAACTCGACGCTCGTTTCGTTCATCTTCCCATTCACCGCCGCGACCACCTGCGCGCTAAAATCCCCCAGACCCTCACTCGCCGTCCCCTGTACCGCCGTCCTCACCGGCCCCTCGACGATCGTGAGCTGGATCTGAATCATCAATAGCCCCGCGACGCCGAGGAAGAGGAACATCGTCGGAGCCGGATGAAAGACGTAGTTCCCAAGCCAATGCATCCTCGACCTCCTCTGCGGCGTCAGTCGAAGACGATTCGAGAGGCGCGCGAGGAAGAGGGCGAGAGTGGGGTTTTCGGCGGCGGAGAGGAAGGAGAGGAGGTTGGAAGTTGAGAGGGCTTCTTCCGGGGATGCATTCCCTAGATCAACGCGCCAGGCTTCGCGGGCGCGAGCGACGCCGTCGAGGTAGCAGCGGTAGCGGTAGCGTTCCCAGAAAGCGTTGAAGGCGATGAAGAGCGCTGCGAGGAGGGCGAGGATCCCGAGGGAGATGCGGGCGAATTCGGCCATCGCTTCACCTGTGATGTCGATGAAGGAGGTGTCGAGGGTGCTGCAGAGGTCGACGGTCTGTTTGGCGGGGACGGGGAGGAATTCGATGGAGAGGGTCGCGTTGGAGAGGGTGGAGTTGACCTGGGTGCGGAGGGAGTCGATCGGGGCTGAGATGAGGGAGTTTAGGGAAGCACGGAGGGAGTCGAGAGTTGGGAGAGACGAGTTGAGGGATTCGAGGGAGGAGAGGATGGAGGAGGGAAGCTTGACGTCGGTGAGGGCGTCGAGGGAGGGAATGGTGATTTCGGGGACGTCGATGTCGACTCTGTAATCGCGGTTAGTAGAGCTTCGAGCAAGAGCAGTAGGACCGCGCACCCTGGGATATCGTTGAGGAGGCCGATGGACGAGCTGAGACCCGAGTTGATGTCCGAAATGGCGTCCTGAATCTCGGTCCGCACACCTTGGAAGGTAGAGGTGACGAACGCCTCTGCTTCCTCGGTCCCAGCAATGAGGAGGTCCACTGAGCCATGAACAACCAAGCTGAGCAGACAAAGGAAGAGAGAGCGGTACATCTCGACGATGAATCTGCCCCAGTCGTCAGCTTCCTCCTTACCCTCTTTCGCGCGCACTCACATCGCAATCGCCTCGATACTCTGCAGCGTCACATCAATCACCGTCGCCGCTCCCTCCGTGATCGCCGCCACGCTCTTTGCGTTCAACTCGTTCACGCCGTCGGCCATATAGTGCGGCAACGAGACCATCACGTTGGCCGCCCCCTGCACGCCCTGGCACGAAGCCACAAAGCCGCTCTTTGCATCCGAAACGAGGTTGTCGATGGAGGCGAGTAGGAGGGAGAGGGCGATGGCGAGGAGGAGGAGGGCGAGGAAGGCCTGGGAGAGCCAGGAGAGGGAGAGGTGCGCGCGCGGGCCGAGGTAGGGCTGGAGAGGGCGTGAAGGCGTGGGGTAGGAGGGCGGGTAGTTCATGGAGTGTGGTAGGAGAGGAAGCTCATTAGGGATCGAGAAAATCCGTGTGCCCTTGTTCGTTGGAACAAGGGGAGAGATTTGTTCGACCGTACACGAAGAACAAAGGGAGCTGGAGGCGTCGACCCCAAGTCAGGCTGTGCACAGGTCGGCAGCGTTCGAAGGGCGAGATAGAAGCACGTACAGCACCAAAGCGAAGCTTAGAGTGGGTAGCGAGAGCAGCAAGCCGTAGGTGAGGAGCGAGAGAGCAGGAGGAGATTCGTCCCTCGTCGCGGGAGCAGCTCCACCCGACCCGCCACTGTTCGCCCACCCCACCCCAGAGCCCTCTGAACCCACTACGAGCAGTACCTTGACGTTCGCCCAGCTCGTCGACGAAGAGATGAATCCCAAGAGTCGTTCGCTCAACTTTTTTCGGCAAGTCCTCCTCTGCCTCTTCGAACCACCTCAGCAGCAACAACAGCAGCCCAACTCGCCACTGCAGCTCGAACACCTACACCAAGTCCATCTCAACACCTTCTCCCAACTTCCCCGTGCCTGAGCAACCCCAATGCAAAAGTCAGAGCGTGCGTCCTCTCCCTCTTCTTCCTTTGCTCCAGCTCACCCTCCTCCGCCTCCCCAGGCCAACTCCGGCGAGAGAACCCCCTCCCAGAGATCAACCTCGGTACCAACGTCGCGCCCGAAGAGTCTCTCGCCGGTCCGTTCCTCTCCCCTCCCTCCCCCCGTGCGCCGACCTAACTCCCTTTGCGTAGTGACCAAGCCTCACGTCGCGCCCGAGCAAGCCGTCAAAGCCAAAGTGAAGCGAACGGCTTCGGCAACTTCTTTGAAGCGGAAAAAGGCGCAGAAGGAGAAGGGGATGGAGAGGAGTCAGAAGCTTGAGAAGCGGAGGGGGAGTGTGGAGGGGAAGAAGGAGTCGAAGAAGAGGGCCAAGGCGCTTTGGGAGTAGAGCTGTGTATGAAGACGAGGTGTAATTGTGGGATATGCTGTGCTGGAGGGAGGGGGGAGGGAGCTGATCTGCTTGGTGGAGAGCTGCTGGGGTGTCGCGGCGGAGGACTGGTTGGGACGGTTGCGAGCCTCGCGTGCTCGTCACAGCGGAGGACAGGCTTCTAGCTGGTGGGGACTGCTCTATCGACAGGGTGCACGGCTGCCGTTTCGGATCTCAGCTCTCGTCTGGATCCCCTGCTCCCCTGCTCCCGACCACTCTCGAGGATCTCTGCGCGCTCAACTCCCGTCTCCTACCGTCTCCAGCTCCTCGCAGTGCGAACCTCCTGTTTCAGTATGGCATTCTGGTAGAGCCAAAGCCTACGACGGAGGAGGGAAGGAGACCCTCTCAGACTCCCAAGGCACAGGTGTCGCGTCGAACGATCGCTTCCCATCCCCGCTCCGCCCTGCCGAGTCCACCAGGACCGAGTTCCACTTCGTCCGACCTCTGAAGCATTTTCCTGCTCCTTGGCTCCCTTGCCACCAAGGCAAACCTGCGCCCGCGCAGTCCAGCTCCATCCTCGAAGGCTCCCACAACCTCATCCCCACCCCCCCCTCCCTCTTTGCCTCGCTTGTTAGCTAAGCATCACAAGATCGAGCAGCACGCTGGTCCAGAGCAACGGGGGCGGTCGTTCGCGGCCGAGCGAGCGCACCTCAACGAACGCAGCGAGGCTTCGCAGCGATCCACGCCCACCTAGACCTCTCTCCACTCCAGTCCTCTCCCAAGCCCTGCTCTCCTCTCCATCCCCGCAAAAGCGTCAAAATGCAATCTTTCCTCAAACCATGTATCAAAACGGAGTCCTGGCAAGTTATAAGTGTCCCTACCCTCTAAACGAGCCAAACCGCTCCAACAACTGCAACGACGCCCATAACCCCGGCTCCAACCCTACCCGCTTTACCAGTAACAGTCGTCGTCGCCGCCCCGGGCGCCGCAGTAGTCGTCTGAGCCGGTGCACTGATCGTCGCTTGATCCACGGTGGCGGAGGTGGGAGTTGCCGAGACGGTGGAGGCGAGGGTCGAGGCGTTGAAGATAGCTGTTCCGGTTGAAGTGGCGGCGTACCTGTGCGGAGGGGTGAGTATGCGGAGGGAGGGAGGGAGGGAGGAGGGGACGGACGCGGCGGCTCCGAGGGAGAGGACTGAGGCCTGGTGAGTGAGGTTGGCAAAGTAGTTGGGGTGGCCGCAGAAACCGATCTGTCGGAGTTGGGAAAGTGAGCGAGGAAGAGAGAGAGGGAGGGGAGGACGTACAGGAGTGTAGTAGTATCCGTGGTCGAGCGCGACGTTCCCTCCGAGGCACCTGGGGTCCGTAGCGGACTCACTGCGCGCGTTTGGGTCAGTACTAGTTCGAGCCAGATCGAGGAGGAGCAGCAGCTTACGCGCAAACGTCAAACTGCGAGAGAAAGGTCAGTGGCCGAACGACGAGAGGAGGAGGGCACGCACGTTCTGGCCGTACGTCTCGTTGGTTCCATAGATGTGGAAGCCCTGGAGCGTGAACGTGTAGTCGTCGCTCTCGGGAATGATGGTAGGGACGATATCCTCGTTGGCGACCGTACGCTGCCCAGCCTCTCTGTGATCACCGAACCGATCAGCTCCCC
Source organism: Glaciozyma martinii (assembly GCA_025758715.1). Lineage (NCBI taxonomy): Eukaryota > Fungi > Basidiomycota > Microbotryomycetes > Kriegeriales > Camptobasidiaceae > Glaciozyma > Glaciozyma martinii. The sequence continues at coordinate 7,080 of JANGFH010000132.1, read as the reverse complement.
TCTCCCCCATGAAACAAAAGGAAAACGCACCCCTGGAAGAGCGAGTTGTAGACCTCTGCGGCGGCCGTGTTGAAGACCCTCGCCGCGCCGTGGTTGTGAGTCCAGCGGCACAGTCCGCGCCATCCAAGATCGAGGGAAGCGACCTGAGCGACCATTCCACCGAATCCATGACCCGTGATCGACCATTGGTGACCCTGCGAGCTCAACGTCAGCAAATCTTCCGGGAGGAGGAGGGACAAGGCAACGCACAGTCGAGGCGACGTATGCCTTGACTTCGGCCCAGTCGTTCGTGAGCTCCTTGGCTTCGAGGTACGCCGTGTACGCGCCCGAGTGGGCCGTGCAGTTCTCGCACCCATCGATGTAGAACTCATCCACTGCGTCGTCGGTTCCGTCAGCTCCTCGTTCGTCTGGTGGCGCGAGGAGAGACGCGTACCAGGCACGGCGGTCATGTTCCTACGAGAAGCAGGGGTGAGCTCTGCGTTCCTGGACGCGCAGGGCAGAGCAGGACGCACAGGTTCTCCCATCCGAACAGGCCCTTGAAGACCATTACGACCTTGTCCATCTCTGCGCAAACAACAACGCGTCAGCTCCCCCGTTCCCCCGAGTCTCCACCTCGCCCCTCCTCGCACCACAGGACTCACCAGGGATAACAACGTTGTAACCCTCGAGTCCACTCGCCGTCGGTCCCCACTTGCTCAACACGGTGAACGGCTCGCTCGTGCTCTCAGGGAAGCTCCTCAACAGGGCCTCGCGCGTGAAAGTCCTCGGGCACTCGGTCTCAAAGTCGCCGTACGCACTCATGCTGAGCACTGCATAGTCGGAGGGAGGGAGGGAGGGAGGGAGGGCGGGGAGACGGTCAGTACTTGGACGGGAGCGCAGGTCTTGGCGAGGTCTTGCGCGACTCCTGCCTCCTCTCTCGCCTCTCGCCGGTGAGGGAGGAGCGCCAGGGAGTGACAGAGGGAACTCACGGCCATGGTAACGCTCGTGCCAGACTGTGGGAACGAGAGGGAATCAGTTTGCGTTCGTGCGTGCGCGCGGCAAAGGGACGCACACTGGGAGCTCGTCACGTCCTGAGCTGCTGCTGCTGCGAATGATCCGACGAGGAGGAGTGATTGAAAAAGCATCTCGTATGAGTGTGGGTCGTCGTCGTCGTCGGCGGTAAGAGTCTTGGGGAGTGGTGAAGAAAAAGAAGCAGAGCAACTCGAAAGGTGTTCCCGACTGCGGTGACGCGATCGGATCGTATTGGCACTCTCCTCTCCCGTGCGACCTCCCTCGAAAAAACCAGGATGTGCAGTGCGATGCGTATATGATTAAAGATAAACGAGTGTCCAATACGACTCAGGCGAGAATCCCTCCCACCGCGAAAACGAGCGCACCGACCCCAACCCCAACTCCCAAGGGAGCCACACCTCCCGTCACCGCCGTCGTCGTCGCAGCAGGAGCCACGGCAGAAGTTGGCGAGTTGGCCGAAAGAGTAGTAGTTTCGGGAGCGGCGGTAGAAGTGAGAGTTGCGAGGGTCGAGGAATCGAAGGGAGTGGCGACGGCGGCGGTGGCGACGTACCTGCTCCTGGGATCAGTCTAGGGACAGCAAAAGGGAGGAACGCACGCACGCTGCGCTCTGGGAAGAGGCGAAAGCGACTTGGTCCTCGGCATCGTACGCGACGAACGATCCTGCGCACTTGCCAATCTGAAGTTTCGCTCGTTAGGCGCGTTCCGACGAGAGAGAAGGGCAGGGACGAACGGGGGTGTAGTAGAATTCGTGGTCGGCGCGATTAGCTCCGCCGAAGCAGTTGGGATCAGCGGGATCAGAGCTGTGAAGGGAGGGTCAGTCAGGCTCGAGGGGCGAGCGAGCCGAGCGTACGCGCAGATGTCGAACTGCAAAGTCGGGATCAGCGAGATCCACCTCGCAGGAAGGCAAGCAAGAACGCACGTTCATTCCGTACGTCGTGTTGGTGCCGTAGATGTGCATCCCCTCGAGCGTAAACGTGTAATCCTCGCTCTCCGGAATCGTCGTAGGCACCGAATCCTCGTTTGCGACCGTCCTCTGACTGGCCTCTCTACCTCGCGCCGCAATCAGCTCTCCTCTCACTCCACGGCGAGAGAGGAACGCACCCTTGGTACAGCCGGTTGAACACGTCCGCCGCAGCCTTGTTGAAGACCCTCGGCGATCCGTGGTTGTGGGTCCAATGACTGAGCCCTCGCCAGCCGAGGTCGAGAGAAGCGACTTGGGCGACCATTCCACCGAATCCATGGCCAGTGATGGACCATTGATAGCCCTGGTTTCGTCGAAGAGGTTCGAGGGGAGGGGGAGGGTTCAAAAGAGGGTAGGAGAGAGGGGATCAGTTCCTGGCTCCTCTGCACGAAAGGAGAAAGGACGAACAGTGCTGTTGATATAGATCTTGACAATCTCCCAATCGTTGGTAGCGACCTTGGCCTCCTCGTACGCCTTCAACGCTCCAGCATGAGCCGTGCAGTCCTCGCATCCGTCAATATATAAATTTGTCACTGCGCAACTCGTCAGTTCCTCGCTCGCAAAGAGGCAGGAGGAACCGTACGAGGTGCTGCGGTCATGTTGCTATCAGAGAGGAGGTCAGCGAGGGGAGCGAGCGGGGTGGAGATCCGGGAGTTGGCGTCGAGGAGAGAGGGAGGGAGAGTAGGAACGGCGCTCACAGGTTCTCCCATCCGTAGAGTCCTTTGAACACCATGACGACCTTGTCCATCTCTGCGGGCACGAAGGAACCATCAGCTCCCGCTCCCCTCCTCCGCGCCCCCACCTCATCGCTCCGCACCGCTTCAAAGAGCCGAGAAACTCACCAGGGATAACGACATTAAACCCCTCCAACCCACTCTCCGTAGGTCCCCAAGCACTGAGGACCTGCCACGGCGCGACTCCCGCCCGATCAGGGAAGCTCTTCGTCAACGCAGCCGTCGTGAAGAACTTTGGGCACTCGATGTTGTAGTCGCCATACGCTGCCATACTGAGGATTCCATGGTACCGTTCGTGCCAGTCTGCGCGAGGAGGATCAGTGGGGTTGCGCTTCGTTGAGAGCTTGGGAGGGACGAACATTGGGAGGAGGAGACGTCTTGGGCTACTGTGCTCAGGGTGAGGAGTGCTGCGGCGAGGAGCGTGGTGAGCATGGCGGCGGGCGGTCCAGGGTGGACGGGTGGAGGAGGGAGGAAGAGGAAGAAGCAGAGGTTGACGCGCGATGGGCTATTTGCGGATGGTCGAGTTCGAGATCTCGAAGAGCTGCGGCAGGTGCGTTCTTTTGAGCAGCGTTGAGCGAGCAGCTTCCCTGTCTAAGCAGGAGGCAAGTCACCGTTGAGCAAAGTATCCCAAAGGCGTCGAAGCTCGCCCTTCCCCAGACGCGAGAACTGGAGCAGAGGTCGGCAGGAAAGCGAGCCGCAGTTTTTGGCCGCAGTCGTTTGATTCGGGAGAACAGGAATCGCGTCCAGAGCTTGCGTAGACGTGCGATGAAGGAGGGAGCTGCAGCGAGGTGTCGAGGGGAGAAGCGGGCGAGGGCGAGGACGAGGGAGCGGTGATCCCTGGGCTCAGGGCGGCCTCGAGTCGAGGGCGGCCAAAGGCGAAGTTGCTGGGATCCGCTCTGGAAAGATCAGCTCGCTGCGTTCTTCAGGGTAGACGGGCGCACTCACTGACCAGGCGGGAGTCGTTGAGAGAGCGGCAGCCAGCTCTGCCAGCAGTGCGGAGGCGCAGCTCTACCCCACAACGCTGCGATCGTCCAGCCTCCCACCAGAGCCCACGGCGCAAGATACGGAGCAGAGATTCGTACGAGAAGCGAAGCGGGAGACGCAGCTGAGATGTGGGAGGAGGAGAAGAAGCGCTCGCTCGCCTCTTGTGGTTGTTGTTGTCCCAACTCCCCCTCGCGAGGCTCCTTCGACCGCTCGCTCTACGCCTACGCCAAACTCGCGCCAATCACCACCCACCAGCCAGCCGAACCCACGGCGCCGCCGTCCAGCGCCTGGGACTCCCGCACCACGCGCCAACGTTGAACGATCCGGCATCTCAGCAGCAGGGACGACCGCGGGGGCTCGGAGGGAGAAGCTGGAGGGGGTACTGGGGTACTATGGATCGGTGGGAAGGGCGTGCGTCGTGGAGCGAGGTGAGTAGAGCGGTTGGTTCGTTGTAGGCAGTTGAGGGTACTCGTCGGTTGGACACAGCGCTGGGGGGAGTGCAGGTCTGCTGCAGGACACCCAGCTACGCAAGTCTTCGAGCCGAGTGCCCGTTTTTGTCTGTTTCGAAGGCTTACGAAGAGTCACTGGAGCTGATCCGACCCTGAGGAAGGATGCTGTTGAGCAGGGATCTGCCCTCTCGGGAGGAGCCTTGCGTAGCTCAACAAAGAGGGAAGTTGGCTCTCTAGCATCAGCGACGTTGTCCTCGCGGTGCGAGGCTGGCGGCGTTGATGACGTTGGAGCCCCAGCTCCCCTCGTCGAGGCTCCGAGGAACGAGTCTCGCGCCGCTCTCACCAGCACGCCGGCGCAGAGATCCCCACAGCACGGAAGTACCTGCAGCGCTTGAGCAGGCTCAGGAGGTGCCTGGCGTGTCTCCGAGGTCTCGAGGAGCTGGAGGTTGCGCTGCCATCTCATCGCAGGCTCTCCCTCTCGCTCTACTCTGGGATCAGACTTCGTCGGCCCTTCGCTTTGAACTTTGCCTCGATTCTTTGCAGATCGAGTTGAGGCGAGTGATAGGATCTCAGGACTGATGCCCAAAAAACGTTCCTAGAGCGACCCAGGGAGCTCTCCCAACACTCCTTTGGTCGCCAGGTGGTTGGCGAATGCATGGGCCATCTTCTTTCGACCCTCGCATGCTCTTCTTTCGTAAGAGATAAGCAGGTTGAACACGAAGACGCCGGTGATCCATTCGCTCTCGACTCGATTCAATCGCCCACCCCGCTCCCCCTGAAATCCTGCTCGAGCTGCTCGCTAATTCCCCTCCCTTTTTTGCAGATTCCTCCACCACTCAGCAATCCCTGCGCCCTTTAATTGGTGGACGACGGACGGGCTGGCCTCTGCGCGAGTGCGAAGGAGAGAACGAGGCTCTCGCGACGACCCTCGCTCAAAATCGACGACGCATTCGCTTTATTCCCTCGATCGCGCTGCTCCTACGCTGGTTCCACACTGCTCTGCGTCTACACACTCGACGGTGGAGGTCCGACAGCGTCAAGAACGTAGGGAGGACTGGCTTGCTCGAGCTGCTCTGGATCCTGCTCTAGACTCCCTCTGAACTCGCGGTCTAGATTTTCCTGGCTCCTCCCGCTGCTCATCTTTGCCTGAAGACGCTGCTCGACTTCCCTGCGCTGCTCCAAGCTCCCCAATCACGCTTCCGAACCTTCTCGTCCGACGCTTGCCTCCAACGACTCTGCGAAAATTCCAGGGACGCGCTCGTATATCCTAGTACGTTATTTCTCCCTCCCCAGTGACTTCCGCTAACCCTTCTCCCAGGCCTTCTCGCAGGAACAGACGCGGACGCCGGAAGGAGGTCAACGACGTCAGCCGGTCGGAGCTCCTGCGTCGTCGACGTCCTCCTGAGCTGCTCTATTACCTGCTCCTGCCTGCGAAAAGGCTTCCCGCGAAGTCAGCTGGTGCTGAAGAACTGCCCAACAACCTGCCTCCTAATTGCGCCTGGAGGAACCGCTGGCACGTGCAAACGAGTGAACGCCTCTTCAGGCCTCCTCGACGACGCTACAGAGGGCTCCAGTACCAGGAGCGTCTCGCGTGCTTTCCTCTTGCTTCGTGCTGGATGGCGGAGGACCTTCTTACGGGCTCGTAAAGTGGCTTTGACCCTCTTTCGGAGGCAGCGAGATGCACGGCCGAAGCGCGGACTGCGCAAGAGTGGGTTGTGTTGGTTTGGGAGGGGGGAAGGCTGGGAAGGCTGGGAAGGTACGATCTCGTCTCTTCGTTTCAGCAGGGGAAGGGGACCAGCACTAGCAGTTGAAAAAACGAGGAGGGAGGATCGAGAGGAAACTCGAGAAGAGGAAGTTGCGAGTTCGAAGTCAACTTGGGACTTGGGCGACTCGTCTCTCTTCCTCCTGACCTTCTCCCCGCGGTCAAGGAACACTCCTCGACGCAACCAGCACGCCGGACGCCCAGGATGGATCCAGCACAGCTCTACTCGCCAACCTCGTCGAGCTACGGCTCCCCTCCCTCGTCCCTCTGGGGCGAGTCTCCCTCCCGCAAGTTCTCCCATTCGTCTCTCGCTTCTTCCAGCCCAGGAGGAATCGAAGTCGCCGACAAGGTGCATTCCCCTGCTCCCTCCCCAACGCGCACGACAGCTGACGCCTCCTCACGCAGTCCTGCCTCCGCTGCCGGTAGCGCCGCTCACTTAGCTCCTCGGCACCAACCCCGCTGACCTTGTTCCCACCACAGTGAACGCAAAGTCCGCTGCGACCGCCTCTACCCCAAGTAAATCCCCACGGCCTCCGTCCCCTCGATTCGCTCAACTCACCCACCATTTCCGCGCAGGTGCACCCGATGCCACAAACGTAAGGAGTACTGCCAGTTCTCCGACCTCGTCACAGTCGAGACGATCCCCGCTTCTCCCCCCGCCGAGAACGAGCGCATCAGTCGCCTCGAAGCTCAGCTGGGTCCGTCCTCCGCTCCTTCCTCTGCTGTCTCTGCTGAACCTGTTCTCCCTCCTCAGCCGCAGCGGAATCACAACTGGCTCAGCGACGCCTCTCCCTCCCTCCTGCCTCCCCCGCTTCGTCCCTGGGACTCTGGATCCCTAATCCCGCGGAGGACGTCGCGGCGATGATCAAGGCGGTGGTCGTCGAAGGAGCCGACTTGCGAGGCGAGCTCAAGATGAAGGAATGCGTTCGCGAGGCGTTTGGAGGCGCGCCGCTCGAGGAGGGAGAGACGGGGGAGGGGTTGGTGCTCTTGTTGCTCGATGGTGCGTTGTGGCGTTTGGTGGAGGAGGGGAGGGGAGCTGATGAGTGCGACGCAGTGGCGGCTAAGTCGAGTGCGGCGAGGTCGAGGTTTTTCAAGGGACTCGTTGGGAGGATTCAGGACTTTAAGACGAACCTCTCTGCGCTCGATTCGACGTCCAAGGTCCGTTCCTCCCCCCCCCCC
>JANGFH010000131.1:0-16904 GCA_025758715.1 Glaciozyma martinii | reverse complement strand
GAGGAGAGGGAGGCGGGGGTGAGGGAACGGAGGGAGAGCAGGGAGGAGAGCAGGAAGAGGAGCATATTCGAGCCCAGGAGCAGGAGCAGGAGCAGGAGCAGGAGGGAGCGGGAGAGGCGGGTGAAGGTGTAATGCGGTCGCTGTTGGCTCTCCAAAGCCGATGGCTGCTGGCTTCCACGACAGCGTGGTCCCACAAATGAAGTCGAAATGCAACGCCACCTTCCACAGCTCCTCCTCCGGCTCCTTCGGCTCCTTCGCATCGACATCCCCAAATCCTCGAAATTGCCTCCCAATCCGCCCAACTCCTCATCGGTCCAACGCCTCCCACAAATGCTGCAACCAGTCAGGATCCTCCTTGAATGGCGTCTTCGGGATGCGGATTCGCAGGTCAATCTTGAGACTCGTCCCCTCCATTTGATCGCCGGCGGCGTTCGCCTGAATCGCAACCAAATAGAACGCAACGACGGCGGAATAACGCGCGTTCTTGGGCTCCGACCTCGTCAGGAATTCCTGCTCCAGCTCACGCCTGAACGTCGCGAGGTCCTCGGGACCACCAAGTCCCGTCGCGATGAAGAACCACTTCTCCATCTCGTCGTGCGGGACCACCCCACCGTCTTGCCCGCGGAGCTGGTTGCGAATTCCGAAGCGGCGAGGGTCGAAAGAGAACCGAAACATGACGGTGTGCGTCGCGCGAAGCGGGTTGGGGGAGCCGAGGCGGTAGGCCTGGATGAGAGCGCGTTCAAAGTCGCGCGAGCGAGTGAGTTGAATTTCGTCGAGTGCGGGCATGCCGAGCGTTTGGAGAGGGTAGGAGAGGCCGCGCTCCTCGACGTGGCTGGCGAGGAGGGCGTCGCGATCGCAGTAGACTCGGTGAGCGGCCCATTCCGCCTTCTGGCACTTGCGAGAGCAGTTTGTGGGCGGAAGACGGTTAAGCAGGCGCAGGAGAAGACCCGCAAGGAAGGCGTACAGGCGGCGTGGCGACAGACGCTGCAGAGGAGGAGCTTGGGCACGTTCGCTTGGGCTGCCGCTGTGGAAGAGGACGTGAGCTGCCTCCAGTCTCCAAGCGGGGAAGACTCACTACGCTGGCAGCAGTTGCATTCGCTCCAGCTCTCCTGCAGTGGATTCGAGGACGACATCACGCAGAGGTTGGACGAGGGAGAGAGCGGGGCGACGTCAACTCGTGTTCCCCTCTGTGCAGGTTGTCCTCGCCACAACTTCTCGAGCTCAGGAGCGCAGACAGAACGCCACTCAGCTTGATCTCGCTCACTAAGTACGTCCACGCCGTGCGCTCCGCCTCGCCCCGAGCTGGAACGTAGCTGACCCATCCCCCTGCTGCAGCTCCCAGCTCTCATCGCCCAGGATGGCCGCCCCGCTGCCCGAAGCAACGCTCACCCAGATCCTCTCCATCGCCGCCTACGAGGCCGCCCCCCGCCGAGCCATCAACGACGACACCTCGCACTACGAAACACTCCGAGCCGCCTCTCTCGTCTGCCGTGGGTGGCGCTCGCCAGCCCAGTCTCTTCTCTGGACGCGCGTTCGTCTGGGTGCAGACGTGGCTCAGGCGAAGAACTGGCTCAGGGTTGCCAGCCTCCACCGCACGGAAATTCTCATCATCTGGTCGCCACGCTTGGATGACGGCGAATTCCCTCTTCCCGACCCTCACCCCTCCGCCGTGCCGCTCGCGAAGAAAGTGCTCGCGGCGTGCGATGGATTGAAGGAGCTCGGATTGAACAACTATGTGGAGCTGCCGAAGAACGTTTTCGCCGGGAAGGAACCTTTCTAGTGAGCCTTCAGCTGGCTGCGTGCGCGAGGGAGAGCTTGGGAGCTGACGCGCTTCGCCACAGCCCTGAAGCATCTGACGCTGTACGACAACCAAATGCTTTCCCCTACCTCGACAAAGTTCTCCCTCACCTCTCTCACTCTCGACAACTCGTACTTTGGAGACGGCGTTCTTCCCGCCCTTATCGAGCAGTCACGCTCGACCCTCGTCTCCCTCATCGTCGGCGCCCCCAGCGACTACGCCTACACTCCTGCCGACCGTCTCGCCGAACAGCTTCTCGGCACTGGGCTCGCACCGAACCTCAAGGAGCTTTACGTCGGCATCAAGGAGCTCCAGCCTTTCGTCGAAGCGTGCACCTCGCTTGAGATCCTTGGAACCGAGGGCGGCTTTTTCGGCGACGTGATGATGTGGGACCTGCCCAAGTCGCTCAGGAGGATGGAGTTGAGCGTGCGATATCGCTCGGTCGGGAATTTACGTGGCAAGCTTCCACTTCCGGCGCGCGCGAAGCTGGAGGAGATGGAGAGGCAGGGTCTTGTTCTCGCTGGATGGGAGTTACGTTTCTTCCTCTCTTGCACTGTCCTACTGAGTGGATTTGAACTGACGATGTGCGAGCAGTGGTGAAGCTGTAGCGGATCGTACTTTGAACTGCAGTCTCGGCTCGTGGTTCGCTCGCTGCTCCGGCTCTCTCGCTCTCGTTTTCTGCTCCGCACACACCAAGATCGTCATCGTAAAGCTTCCGCTCCGCTGCCACCCGCAACTACATGTTCTCGCTGGACCACCACTTCTCCTCCGCCTTCTCCCGCCTTCCGAGCTACGGCCTTTGTCTTAGACGCTGCTCCTGCTACGGGCAGACCGAACGCTCTCATCTGGCCGCTGTGCTAGGTCCCCTTTCTCCGTTCTTCTCAGAAGCGGGCCTCTGGAGGAGAGCAAGATGCGCGGAAGGCGGCCAGCTCGGCAGCCAGTGCGCGAGTGAGCCCTAGTCCCTGCTTCCGTCTACCTTGCTCTCTTTCCTATAGCCAACTTTACCGCCGAAACACCAAACGCAACATGAGCCTATCCCAGAAGCACGCCGACACTGAACGCGACGCCGAGACCGTCGTCCACCGCGGCGACTCCATCCACCGTTCGTCCCTGCCCTTCCTCACACGTAGCTCCACCTAATTGCCCTTTAAAACAGGGCTGTCACGAGAGGCGGAACTCGACCGCCGCGTCTGCGACCAACCCTTCCTCCCCGTCTTCCACCGCAAATACGCCAACCCCTCTCCCCTCGCCGTGCGTTCCTCGCTTCTCCAATCCGACGCAGCTACTGATGCCTTTGAGCAACAGTTCTCCGCCCTCGCTACCTCCCTTTTCCTGATCGGCATCGTCGCGCTCGGTACCAAAGGCCTCACTTCCCTCAGCATCGTCGTCTCGGTCGCGTTGGGGTACGGCAGCTTTGCGCTTCTCATCGCCGGGATCTGTGAGCCTCTTCTGCTCTTCACAATGTGCTTGAGCTGATGGGGAGATGCAGGGGAATTCCCGACTGGCAACACGTTCGGCGCGACGGTCTACACGGCTTGTACGTCCTCCCTTGCTTGATCCCTTCGAGTCAAGCTGACGACTGGGACAGACGCCGGCTTCCTTACCTCTTTGGCTCTCATCCTGTCGCCCTGGGCGCAGATCTCGACGAGCTACACCGATGTCAGCGAGTTCCAGACGGCGTTGGCCCTCTACTTTTTCTCGTGGATGATCACGAGGTGCGTTCGCTCCCTTCTCAACTGTTTGGTGGCCTACAGAAGAACGTCGCTGACCCCACTATCGCAGCATCATCTTCACTGTCGCAGCGCACCGCTCGTCAGGCGGACTTCTCCTCTTCTTTGTCCTCCTCGACTTTGCGTTCCTCTTCCTCGGACTCGGTACGTTCTCTCCCTCCCTCCAAGTTCTTTTACCAACGCCCACACGATCGCAGCGTACTACTACCCCAGCAACACCCAACTCCTCACCGCCGGCGGAGCTTTCGCGATCCTCTCCTCCTTGTTCGTTCTCTTCCTTTCTCGAGCAAGAACGCAGCTAAGATCGAATCGCAGTGTCTGCTGGTACGCGACGCTCGCGTCCCTCCTCACCAAGGAATCGTCGACGTTCCGATTGCCCGTCATCCTCGATTTGGCGCCCAAGGAGAAGAAGCTTTAAGATTCCTTGCGTAGAACTGGTACCTCGACTCTTTCCCTAATACATGGTGCACCCTTTCCACTCTTCGTTTGGGACTGGGAGAGAGGGCCGACGCGGATTCCGGTCGGAAGGACGTTTGTCCGAGGGGTTTTGTGGTCAGGAACTGCTTCCACCGAGGAGGGAGGGAGCTGTTTTTTTACTGGGAATGCTGTAGCAGTCTCTGAGCTTGATTCGAGCCTGAATCTGTGCGAATGGAACGAGCAAACGATTACCTTCTTTTCGCTCAGGAGTTGGTCACCGCCTGGGAGAGTGCCGGCCGCAGTGATGGAGCTCTTCCTCCGCCCCATTCCCTCCTTCCCCCTCCTCCTCCCTACTTCCTCTCCAACCATGTGAGTAGCCCAGGGGAGCACAGATCTGACTGGAGCTAACTCATCCCGCCGCACTCCCTCTCCACCACGCCTTCCAACGACCCTCCCACGTCGCCCCAACCCTTTCTGGCAAGTTGCTTCCACCAGATTCTCTCCCTCCTCGTCGCTAACTTGTAGTCTCACAGCTACGCCTTGCAGGTCTTCTTTCGTAGCCGACGTCAACGACTTCAAGGCGATCAACACGATCCGCACCCTTGCTCTCGAGTGAGCAACGCTCGCTTATCCCCAAAGATCCCAGCTGATCCACCTCTCGCAGCACCGTCAACAAGGTCCGTTCCGCTCCTATCGTACAGTGAACCCTTGCTAACCTTGTCCCTACTCCCAGGCCAACTCTGGTCGTACGCCCACGCCCTATCTCTCAAACCGCCAGCGCCGTCGCTAACCACGAGCCTTTTGCAGACCCTGGAGCCCCCATGGGCATGGCGCCTGCCGCCCACGTCCTCTGGAGCCGATTCATGAACTGCAACCCCGCCAACCCTAGTTGGATCAACCGTGATCGGTTCGTCCTCTCCAACGGACACGCCTGTGCGCTCCAGTATGTCCTCCTCCACCTCCTCGGCTACAAGGTCACTCTCGACGACCTCAAGGCTGTGCGTTCTTTTCCGCTGTGTTGGAGGGAGTGGGAGCTGACGAGGAGCAGTTCCGCCAACTCGATTCCATCACTCCTGGACACCCCGAACTCGGCGTTACTGAGGGTATCGAGGTTACCACCGGACCTCTTGGACAGGGTCTGTTCGTTCGTGGCTTCGTCGTGGCCCCTGCTAACCCTTGACTGCTCGCAGGATTCGCCAACGCCGTCGGACTCGCCATGGCCCAGGCTCACCTCGGCGCCACCTTCAACAAGGACGGATTCCCCCTTTTCGACAACTTCACGTGCGCTCCCTCCTCCGCCCTCTCCCACCTCAAACGAGCTAACGAGTGTGCGCAGCTACATGTTCCTTGGTGATGGATGCCTGATGGAGGGCATCTCCTCCGAGGCTGCTTCCCTCGCCGGGTGCGTTTTCCGGAGGTGGGGCAGAAGGATGAGGAGCTGACCACCACGTGCGACGAATGCAGCCACCTCAAGCTCGGTAACCTCATCGCTGTCTACGACGATAACCACATCTCCATCGACGGATCGACTGAGATTGCCTTCACCGAGGACGTCGCCAAGCGCTTCGAGTCCTACGACTGGCAGGTGCTCATGTGCGTTGGTCGTCTTACGAAGCGAGGGGAAAGGAAAGCTGATGCGTTGTGTGCAGCGTTGATGATGGAGACAACGGACTCAAGGACATCTACGAGGCTATCGCTGCGGGAAAGGCCGAGACGACCAAGCCTACCCTCATCCGTCTCCAGTGAGTCCCAGCCCTCCCCACTCCTCCCCCTCCGCCAGCTAACCTCCCACCACGTGCAGGACCACCATCGGCTTCGGATCCAAGGACCAGGGCACTCACGGCGTCCACGGCAACCCCCTCAAGAAGGACGACACTATCGCCATCAAGAAGCAGTTCGGCTTCGACCCCGAGGCCTTCTTCGCCGTCCCCGACGAGACCAAGGAGATCTACGCTTCGATCGGCGCGCGCGGAGCTGCCGCCGAGGCCAAGTGGGAGGCCAACTTTGTCGAGTACGGCCAGAAGTACCCCGCCGAGGCGGCCGACATCAAGCGTCGCATCAGTGGCAAGCTTCCCGAGGGGTGGGAGAAGGCGCTCCCTACGTTCAAGGTTACCGACGATGCGGTCGCTACGCGCAAGCTCTCCGAGAGCCTCCTCGCCAAGATCAGCGAGGTCGTTCCTGAGCTCGTTTCGGGATCTGCCGATCTCACTCCCTCGTGCGTTCTCTCTCTTACTCGTTGGATGCGTGGAGTGCTGACGCGCCGTGCTCGCAGCAACTTGACGAGGTGGAAGGCCGCTGTCGACTTCCAGGCCCCCAGCACTGGACTTGGAGACTACTCGGGCCGCTACATTCGCTACGGTGTTCGCGAGCACGGTATGGGCGCCATCATGAACGGTCTCGCCGCGTACGGACCCAACCTCGTCATCCCCGCTGCTGGTGCGTTCCGTTCTCTTGCCACTGGTGGGACGGAGCTGACGCGAACGCAGGAACTTTCCTCAACTTTGTTTCGTACGCCGCTGGAGCCGTCCGCCTTGCCGCGCTCTCCCACCTCCGCGTCATCTGGGTTGCCGTACGTTCGCCTTCTCCTCGTCGTTTAAGGCGCGAGAGCTAACGCGTGTTCGACCAGACCCACGATTCGATCGGACTTGGAGAGGTCAGATTCGCCGAGTGCGTGCGTGGGCGACTGGAGCTGATGCGCGAGACTTGCAGGATGGACCTACCCACCAGCCTATCGAGACTGTCGCTCACTTCCGCGCCATGCCCAACTGCAACGTCTGGCGCCCTGCTGGTGCGTTCCCTTCGCGCTTGAGGGGACGAGGGACTGTCGCTGATGGTTCTCGTTTGGCACGCAGATGGAAACGAGACCAGCGCTGCGTACTACATGGCTATGACCTCGACCCACACTCCTTCCGTCATCTGGTCCGTCCCCCAGTCCTCCCCTCCTCGAACCCAGCTAACCGACGTCCCCCACAGCCTCACCCGCCAGAACCTTCCCCAACTCGCCAACTCGTCCATCGAGCTCGCCAACAAGGGAGGTTACGTCGCGTACGAGACCGCCGGCCCCGCCGACATCACGCTCGTCGCTACCGGTTCCGAGGTCTCGATCGCTCTCGAGGCGGCAGAGGTCCTCAAGACCAAGGGCGTTCAGGCGCGCGTCGCTTCGATCCCTTGCTTTGAGGTCTTTGATCAGCAGAGCCTCGAGTACCGCCTTTCCGTCCTTCCCGCCGGTGCGCCCGTCCTCAGTGTTGAGGCTTACACTGTGCGTCGTCCTTTCTTGCTTTTCGTTTGGGAGAACGGGACTGATGTGGGGTGCGGACGCAGACGATGGGCTGGGGCAAGTACGCGCACGAGTCGATTGGGATCAACTCGTTTGGAGCGTCGGCGCCGGCACCTTTGGTCTACAAGAAATTTGGCATCACCGGAGCCAGTGAGTCCCTCTCTTCTTTCTCTCTCCTCCTCCCTCCTTCCTTCCCCTGCACCGCCATCACCTCGACCCCCGTCCCTTGTCGTCTCGCCGCTCGTCTTCTCCTTCGTTCCCAGACCTCCCGTGGAACGGAACGCTGACTCCATCCTTGCACGCAGACATCGCCGACAAGTCCGAGATCGTCATCGCGTACTACAAGAAGCTCGGACACGCCATTGCGTCCCCTCTCGAGAAGGCGCTCTGAATGGATTTGACAGGAGCTGGTGTTTTTTTTGTGGCGGGAGCGGCGACGCTGGGGAGATGGCGTGCAATTTCAAGTTTAGACGAGTTTGGTTTGTTTACCTGTGGGCTGGGGAAGGTTGGAGAGCGGCTTGAGAGGTTCTGGCGGAGGAGCCTTGCCGAAGGGACGGTCGAAGTTCGGGCCTTCCTCTCCTTTTAACCTCTCTCCACTCTCCCGCTCTCCAACTTCTGCCGCCGCTGCTATGCCAGGACTAGCTGCACCAGGCGATCAACCTATCCCGCCCACGGCTGCCGTCGCCGAAGCCGCCACGAACGGGAATGGAAAGAGGGAAGATGGTGCTGTTGAGGAGGACAACTCGGACGACGAAGGGGACGAAGGCGCAGAGGTAGCTGGTGCTGGTTCGTCCCTTTCCTCGCTTCCCACGATCCCAGGCTGATCCCGCTCTGCGCGCCGCAGAGAAGAAGAAGAGTGCGTCTTCCCCTTCCCGCTCCCAGTTCTAGTCGTGTGCTGACCCGCCTCTCCCTCCCGCCGCGCAGAGAAGAAGAAGCCCAAGAAGAAGAAGAAGCCCGCCGCTGTCGTCCTCCTCACGTCTGCCGAAGCCCTCTTGCTCCAGTCTGAGCCTCCGAGGATCCCCATCTCGAGGTTCTTCACCAACTCTCTCTACCCTGTCGGAGAGATCCAGGAGTACCAGAATGAGTGTGTTCACTTTCCTGCTCGTGCTGTGGGTGCCTAGCTGATGAGTGGAGTGCAGGAACGCCTACCGCACGACTTCGGAGGAGAAGCGACACCTCGAGCGTCTCGCGAGTCAGGAAGACCCCTCCTCTGCCAACAACTACAACTCGATCCGACGCGGCGCAGAAGTGCATCGACAAGTACGAGCGTACGCGCGCAAGACGATCAAGCCGGGCATGACGATGACGGAGATTGCGGAGCTCATTGAGAATGGAACGAGGGCGCTCGTCGAGGAGGATGGGAAGCTCTGTGGCGTGGGGTTCCCGACGGGGTTGAGCAGGAATCATGTCGCGGCTCACTACACGCCGAATGCTGGGGACTCGATCGGTGAGTTTGGGGGCGCTTCGTGGAGGAGAGGAAGCTGATGAAGGTGCAGTGCTCAAGCACGAGGATGTGCTCAAGGTCGACTTTGGGGTACAAGTCAGCGGACGGATCCTGGACTCGGCATTTACGATGAGTTGGACGCCTACGTACGACAAGCTGCTCGAGGCGGTCAAGGAGGCGACGAACGCAGGGATCAGGGTGCGTTTCGGTTCGGGTTAGAGGAGGCTCCCAGCTGATCTGGTTCTGGATTACGCAGGAAGCTGGAATTGACGTCCGAACGTACGATATCGGATGCACGATCCAGGAGGTCATGGAGTCTTTCGAGGTCGAGGTCGACGGCAAGGTCCTCCCAGGTACGTCCGCCTGCGAAGCTCGCTCGCTCGCGCTTGCTCACCCTTTCGCTCGCAGTCAAAACGATTAGGAACCTGACGGGGCACTCGATCAACCCTTACAACATTCATGGCGGCAAGGCGATCCCGATCTGTAAGGGGAGGGACGAGAACGTCACCGACATCATGGAGGAGGGCGAGCACTACGCTCTCGAGACGTTTGGGAGTACCGGAAACGGATGGGTGCGACAGGAGGTGCGTTCTTCTCTCCTTCTTTCTCCTCTTTGAAATCCACCTGACGAATGCTCGTCGACAGGGCACTTGCTCTCACTACGCCAAGATCCCAGACGCGCCTCAAGTCCCGCTAACGCGCGTTCCTTTTCTCCTCGTTCGCTGCGATTGCTGATCCTTCTTTGCACTGCAGAATGGTAAGCTCGAAGCGCCTCATGGCCACTATCGACAAGAACTTTGGCACCCTCCCCTTCTGTCGTCGCTACCTGGATCGTCTCGGCGAGTCGGCGTACCTCCTTGCTGTGAGCTCCCAGGGCGCCTCCTCCCTCGAAAAGCGAGCTGATCAGCCTTTCCTCTCGCAGCTCCGGGATCTTGACGAGAAGGAGCTCGTGCGGGGCTACCTTCCGCTGGCGGATGATCAAGGGTGAGTCTCCGCTCTTCAGCCCTCCTTGCCCGCGTACTGACTGCTCCTGATTTCAGTTCCATGACGGCTCAATTCGTTTGTCTCCTTCCTGCGCAGCTCCCTCGTTGCGTTTGCTGACTCGCGCACCCCTCTGACAGGAACACACGTTCATCCTTCGACCGACTTGCAAGGAGGTCGTGAGCCGAGGAGAAGATTACTAGGAGGCTGGCCTTCCTGGGATCCTGTTGTACTCTTGCTTGAATCGTAGACCGGTTTTGGGAGAGTGGGATCGATTCCTCCGCGGCCCTTGGAGAGGAGATGACTTCGCGACTTCTGCTTCGAACCGCTTCTGCTTCCGACGACGACTGCCCCGAGCGAGGAACTCTCTGCGCCGACAGCCAAATCGCCCACAGTGAGTCCCTGGAGGCCTCCAGGCGCTCACGCCGAACGCTGACTCCCTCCGCGCCAGGTCCTCCTTCTCTCCGCCGGCTTCCTTCCCAACCCTCTGCGCTCGCGACTCATGGCCGACAACTCCTCCGAGACCTTCTCTGCGCCGCAGTTCGCCGACGGCAGTATCGACGTCGAAGCGTGGATCAACGGCGTGAGCAGCTCGGTTGGCGAGAACGCGGTGAGGGAGCGCGAGCTGGGAGTGGAGCAGGAGTTTCGGGTGGAGCTGCTGGTGCGTTTGCAGTGGGTTTAAGGAAGGGAGGAGCTAATCAAGGGAGGTAAGCAGAATTCTACGCGAGAGGCGCTGAAGCTGCCTATCAAGGAGACAGGACCGGCTGCTCAGGAGCGTGAGGTTCGTCGAGGTCCTCTCTGCTCGCGTGGGTTGGCTAAGAGTGTTTTGTGGATAGCAGACTCCCTTTCAAGCGCCAGCTGCGATCGAGGCCCCTGGTTCGGTCGTCAACTTCGGACCGAAGAAGGAGGAGAGGGAGGAGGTGGTGGCGAAGCAGTCTGATGATGAGGTTGTGGTGAGCACAGATTCGGGAATTGTCGAGGATGGAGGAGCTGATGATCTGGATCAGGAGCTGCCTGCTCGGGCGGAGAACATCGAAGCTCCAGGCGATTCCTCAGCGTCTGCTCCTTACGTAGCGAAGGTCAGCAGCAGCTTTGCGGGTCTCGACGGGGGTTCAGCAGTACTAATTCCACTTCTACAGGCCACTCCCGTCCAGATTCCGGCGCCCGGAGACCGCTTCCTCACGATCGCCGAATTAGAGGCCGCCTGCTCCGCTGCCTCGCTCGCGAACCTAGGGATCAAGATGCACCGCGCGGGGAACTCTTCGACCGATACGACGATTCGCATGCGCTGCGCGAAGAGCAAGTTGCAGCCCTACTGCCACGCTGTCGTCGCTGCGAGCGTCGTCGAGGGTCAGCTGGGATGGACGATCGACGCGGAGAAGAGTCAATGGGATCACAATCATGGATTTACGGTCGATAAGGGGAAGCGCAAGATGGTGGTTGAATCGGAGGAGCAGTGCGACGTTTAAGCGAAGACGTGGGGGACGAGCCGTGCGAGCGCGAAGAGGGAGCAGCGGGCGGAGGTGGAGGATATCTCGCTGACGATTCCTGTCGAAGTCCGTTCCTCTGCTTGCTTTCTGCCAGGACATGCGCTAACGCTCTTCGCAGGATCTCGCCATGCCTCAGCTCCGAGGTGCTTTCTCGCCCAAACGACTCGCCTACGTCTCGGCCTCCTACAACTGGCACTCTCGCGGATACCGCACCATCGTCCTCCAAAGCGGGAATCCCAATTACTACATCTTCGGTTGCCCACGGAACGCTCCCAAAGGTCGGACCGACTTCTGCCCCGCCCACATCTCGCTCAAACCTGCCGACCGGGACAGCCTCGATGGCGAGTGGATCGTCTACCAGGTCTGCGAGGAGCACAATCACGCGAAGGACTCGAGCCTCGGAACTTGGATTCGTCCCCCGCCACGTCGCAAGCGGGTCTTCAGGGCGAAGCCGGAGTCCGAGTCTGATTCGGCTGAAGGGTCGGGGACGTCGAGCGAGGAGGAAGATTCGAGCGACGAGGAGTACTCGGGGAGGATCACGCAAAGGACGGTCGTGGATAGGAGGGAACGGGGGACGTCGTCGAGCGGCTCTCGCTGGAAGGATACCCATCACGGTCCCGCGCAAAAGAAGCCTCGAATCACCAACTCAACTACACCTTCTCTTCCTCCCCTCCCCGCCACCTCTCCCATTCCTTCCGCTCCTTCTCGTCCCCTCTCTATCGACGACCTCGGCCACATTCTCGCCACCGTCTCTCCCAGCCTCGCCTCTCTCGCTCCCCTCTTCCACCAGCAAGGCGTGCAGTCGGTCAACAGCGTCCTGACGCTGCTCTTCCTTCCCGAGTCGATGCTCGCGGCAAGTCTGGAGAAGCTCGAGAGGGAGTGCGAGCGCGAAGATTTGGTTCCTTCGAATCGGGATCAGTGTACGGCGCGTTCGCGATCGTGTCGGGGTGCCATTCGAGCGGTACAGCAATGATGAAGTGGAGGAAGAAGTGCTGGCCGGCGGTCCAGCGGTCGCTGGCGGGGATGGGGACGGTGAGGCGAACTGCACCGCAGGGGAGGGCGGTGAGGGTGCCGCGAGGGCAGGAACGGGGGTTGCGGTAGACAATGAGGAGGAATCGAGTGATGATGGAGCTGCCGTAGATTGCGAGCGTAGCCCAGAAGTAGGCCCTGCCAACGGAGAAGTCAGAGAGTGGCGGTGGGTGCGAAGGACGAGAAGCGAACCAGGTTGCGAAGACCTGGAGAGCTTTCTGGTCAGTGTAGCTCGAGAGAAACAGAATTAGAGAGCGCACATTGTTGCAGTGAATGCAAAGGAACGCCGAGAAAACAATGGCCGAGGTGGCGTGCAGGAGCTTGAACATCTCGTAGAACCGATTTCGCAACGGCGCGTAGGAACCCCAGCACAGCCAGGCAACCGGGACCAATAAAGCGAAGCCGGACTAGTAGTACTGCCTGACAAGGTCAGCTCTGGAGAGGGGGGAATGCAGACGGTGCCAACGCACGATTTCGCGCGAGACGAACCAGCTGTAGTAGAGCTGCGAGTGGCCGTCGGGATTAAGACCATCGGTGTTCGAGCGTATCTCGAGGTTGCCTTGTGTGATGAAAGGTATGGTATGGAGGATTGAGAGGATGACTGTGCGTCCAAAGTCAGAGGAAGTTGACGTTCGTCAAAGGGAAATGGACGTGCGAAAGATGTGTGAGAGCCACTGGTGGAAGATCTGAAGCTTCTCGTGCGAATAGCCGGTAACAAAAGTCACCAAGCTTCGTTTAGTAGAGAGAGCGCTGTCACAGAAGGGAGTGAGCGAGCGAGGAGTAGCAGGAAAGCTTGACGCACAAAATGAACGGAAAGCAACCGGGCGCGAGAAGGCCTGCATAGAGCGTGTCAGCGAGCCGAAATCAAGGCGAGAATGGGAGCGAACCTGTGCATAGAGCCAAAGGTGGCGAGCCGAGGTTCCACCTCGAACGATAGTATGGCTGCTGAGCGAAGGTCTAGACTGGGATGATCCCGTCAGCGCCCTCCTTGCGCTCCTCCCCTCAAAAGTACGCACTTCCAATGAAGAGCCAGAACGCTGTGATGAGGAGGATTACTCCGACGGTAGGGAAGCGGATGAACCCGACTGCGCGAGGTTGGGAGGAGGCGAGGTAGCGAGCGGCGGCGACGGCGCGGCGGGAATGGAGGCCAGACGTGCGCCATTTCTGTGATTCGAATGATCAGTCAGGAAGCTGCGGAGAAGGAGAGAGAAGACTCACTTGGTGCGGCGGAACCGGGCGAGCATGTTTCCAAAGCAAAAGAGGAGCATTCCTCCGCCGAGAAAGTAGACGACAACGCGGGCATCTATGGCGAAAATGTCAAGTGGATCAATCATGAGCCTTGTTGGTGTTGACCAGGCACGCCGCCAACGGGCCGTTCCGGAGGCAGGGAAGGGAGGAGGAGGAAGCTTACACTTTGGTTGCTCGAGCCAGGGATCGATGAGCTACTCCGCCTTCTCGGATTCCGTGATGTTGGCGTTACCTTGGTGCGCAAGTATCTGTTTGAAGTCGAAGAATGCCATGCTTGATGGGTGGGGGTGCGATGAGCGAGTGAGAAGGAGTGGAGACCTTGGACAGAGAGTCGCCGCTCCTTGGGAAAGAACGGACTCCTTGGAGTAATAGTGCGACGTAGACATCAGCTGAGCATGCCAGTCCAGCCCGTTGAGGCGAAGCAGACCGCGGAGCCCCCGGAACGCTTGCGAGGTGAAGTTGAGGCGAGGGGGGGGATAGGGACCAGCGCCACTGACGGAAGATGGTGCTTCAAGTGGGCGAAGAGAGTGAGTTGAGCTTGTCAGCCATTCTAGTAGCAAGCCAGAGACGAGGCAAGCGCAGTAAGACGCAGACAGGAACCGAACCGACGAAACGGAGCAGGGGGACCTTGCGGCGGCGGGTTGGTCGGCGAATGGGCAGCTGCAGCGTGTTACCGCTGGTGGGAGCTCTGGGAGGATTTAGAAGGATGGCGAGCGTGAGGAAGGCGAGATCCGCAGTTCAGTTCGAAGAGAAGAGAGGGTGTGACGTGGCAGAGGGCAAGGAGCAGAGCTCGATCAGAGTGGCGCTGGCGTCGGTGGCGGCCGCGCCTGAAGACCAAATCGAGCTGGTAAGCACTGCTGGGGCAAGGGAGGAACGAAGCAGAGAGCTCCCCTCTCGCAGGAGCAGCTGGGCCTGCCGGGTTCGAGCCGGTCGAGGCGTCGAGGCCGGACCTCTTCTTGCTGTTCCTCCTCTCGCGGCTCTAAAGGTGCAGGCCTACGAAGACTCTCGAGGTCATATCCAGCGTGCGCCGAGCTCAGAGTTGGAGCGATCGCCTCTGCTCGACAGCGCTGCGCGGACCACCCTGCTCATCCTTTCCGAGCGAGAGTGCCTGCCTCACGAGGACACTGATCAAAAGATTGCGAGAACGAGAGATGCTGATTGCGAACGACTAAACAAACCTGCCAAAGACCCCAAACACACTCCCCGAGCACCCTCACCAATCAAACTCCTCCGTAAACAACTCGACCTCCTCCGCACCCACTCCTCCCGTCTTCCCCAGCATGATCATCTTTTGCCTCGCAGCGACGGCGTTCCTGACGTCGAGCGTGAAGCTCGCAGGTCCGCAGCTCCCAATCCCGACGGAGGTGCCAGCGGGGACGGCAGCGAGGGTGGAGGTGACGATTGCGGCGAGGTCGGGGCGGTCGAAATTGGTTGGCCAGTTGGTACCGCTGATGAAGAGCGTGTTAGTGAGGCTCGAGAGAAATTGAGCGGAAGACGCACGGGGTGAGGTCGGAGAGGGACGACGAGGTCGAGCTCTTTTCGGGGAGAAGTTTGTCGCTGTGTACTCCAGTGACGAAGAAGCGAACGTTGACGGTGCCCTCGGGGACGAGAGCGATGCTGGAGGCGATCTGGTCCTCGAACCAATCCTTCGCAGCTGTTGACAAAAACCGCATCAGCTCCCTTCGCACGCCAGACGAAGCAAAACGCACCTTCATCCCTCACAGCCCAGACCAGCTCCACCTTTTTCGTCGCCACCCCAGGTACCTTCCTCCTAATCCCCTCGCAAACCTCCTCCAACAAAGCCGTGACAAAGCTCGCGCCAGCGCCACCAGCGAGGAGCAAGACCGTCTCGTGCCTCCCAATCTGAGCGTTCCCAAGTCCTCCGTACGGGCCATCTAGGAGCACTAACGTCGATCTCCCACTCGCAGCGAGCCCAAGAAGCTTCGGTCCAAGCCCCTTAGTAGGGTTGACCCTCATCACGACCAGCATCGTCCGCTCGGGCGCGTCCGAGTTCGGGTGGAGGTACGGCGCGTTGGCGATCGTGTAGGGGTGCGATTCGAAGGGTGAGGCGGAGATGAAGTTGAGGAAGTAATGCTGGCCTGCGGACCAGCGATGACCGGCGGGGAGGGGGATGGTGAGGCGGACGGCGCCGGAGGGGAGGGTGGTGAGGGTTCCTCGAGGGACGGAGCGGCCGTTGCGGACGAAGATGAGGAGGAAACGCATGAGGATTGAGGTGCCGTAAATAGCCGTCGTCGCCCAGAAGTATTCCCTGCGCGCGAGGTTGTTAGTGCGAGTGGGCGAGGGTGAGAGGGAGAGGAGCGGACCAGGAGGTGAGGAGCTGCGCGAGCCAGGGCAATTAGCAACGATCGCTGGAAAGAAGAAGAAGGAACGCACATTGTTGCAGTGGATGTAGAAGAATCCTGAGAAGAGGATCGCCGAGATGATGTGGAGGAGTTTGAAGATCTCGTAGAACCGATTGCGGAACGGCGCGTACGAAGCCCAGCAGAGCCAGGCGAGGGGGATCAACGCAGCCACCCCCGACCAGTAGTACTGCGCCGCGCGATCAGCTTGACCATGGGGGAGCAAAAGCAGAAAGGGAAGACGGACCACTTTGTGCGAGACGAACCAGCTGTAGTAGATCTGCGAGTAGCCGTTCGGGTTGAGACCATCGAGGTTCGGGCGGATCTCCCTCGATCCCTGAATGACGAAAGGGAAAGTGTGGAGGAGGGAGAGAATTACTGCGCGTTCAGGGTGAGTAGGAGCCGACGTGGGAGGGCCGAGAGCACGCACGGAAGAGGTGGGAGAGCCACTGGTGGAATACTTGGAGCTTCTCATGAGAGTAGCCCGTGACAAACGTGACGAGGTTCCATTTGGCGCCAAAGGCACTGGGTGGGGAGAGAGGAGTCAGCGGGAAAAAGAGGCGGAGGCGGGAGCGACAAACAGGATGAAGGGGAAGCAACCGAGCGCAAAGAGACCTGCGACGGAGCGATCAGCGTCCGATTCTCGATTGCGAGTGAAGTTGGAGCTCACCAGTGCGAATGGCCAAAGGAGACGAGCCAACGTTCCACCTCGAGCGATAGTACGGCTGTGGAGCAAGACTCCAAACTGCAAAATAGGTGCCGTCAGCCCCAATCCTTGCACCGAGAACGAGGTGAACATACTGCCGATGAAGAGCCAGAATGCGGTGATGAGGAGGATGACTCCGACCGTAGGAAAGCGGATGAATCCGACTGCGCGAGGTTGGGAGGAGGCGAGGTAGCGGGCAGCAGCGGTTGCTCGGCGGGCTGGAACAGTTGAAGCGAGGCGGGATCCGCTCCTGAATACAAAAATCGTTAGTCAAGGTCGTGGAGGGGCAGGCAGAAGCGACTCACTTGGTGCGGCGGAGGCGGGTCAGGAAGTTGCCAAGGCCAAAGAGGAGGATCCCCCCGCAGAGGAAGTAGAGGACGGAGCGAGCGTCTGCGAGCGTTTGGATAAGGCGTCAGTACGTATC
>JANGFH010000130.1:0-31415 GCA_025758715.1 Glaciozyma martinii | reverse complement strand
AGGGAGGAGATTGGCGGGGAGGAGCGCGGGTGGGGAGGGCGAGAGGGGTCGACGGTCGTGGAGGGGGGACGAGAGGTGGTGCAGCAGCTGGTGCGCGTCGAGGAGGCTGGGGAGAACTCCCCGACGCGACAGGCGGCGGCGCAGGGCGCGGCTGCGGAGCAGGACTCGTCTGCCTGCTGCTGTTCGCGCTCCGCTCCCTGCTCCCATCCGCACTTCGACCCGTCTTGGGCGTCGGCCCAAAATCCATCTCCTCCACCTCGACCACGAACCCCCTCTCCTTGACCAACTTGACCTTGCCAAAGTCCTCCACCTCGGGCTCCTTCCCTCGACCTCCCTCACTCTCCGAGCTGTCCCCGGCGCCAATCAGCTTTCCAACCGCCTGCATCGCGCGGTTCGAAGCCATCTTCCGGAGGTGGACGGGCGGGACAGCTGGGACGCGAATCTCCTCGTCTGAGGACTCATCGTCGGACGCGCGGTCCGAGTCGCGTGTAGGAGCTGCGCTGGGGAAGGCGAAGAAGGGTGCTGGAGCGGCGGTAGGTGGTGGTGGCAGGGGTAGTCGAGGAGAGCGGTCGTGAGAGAGGCGAACGCTGCTGTCGAGGTGTTGGAGCGAGTAGCTCTGGAAAGGCGCACAGGACGCAGTTAGCTCGAGGGTTCCTCCACACCTCCACCGGCTGGAACTGGCGCACCTGCAAACTCTCGTCCCAGATAAGAACGCAATCCACCTCCTTTGCCGCCGTCGCCTGCCCGGAGAACCGCACGTCCTGCTCCAGCCGCGCTTCTCCCAAGCCGGATCCAGATGCCACAGAGGACGGGAAGGTAGCGTAGAGCGAGTCGGGGAGGGAAGGGTGCGTAGAGAGTGTTCCTGGCTTGATCGGATCAAGCGATTGAGGCTTCTGCGAGTCTGCAGGTCGGGGGGAAGGTGGGTCAGGGAGCGGGTTGCGCGAGCTGGAGAGATGGAGCTGACAACGAAAGGCAAAGACTCCTTCAGTGCTGCTGGCAGGGTTCCCAAACGAGTCTCCAAAGTGAACGTCGAGAGCGTCGGCAGAGGTGGAGCCGACTTGGGCCATCGCCGGGCCTTGGAGTGCGTGTTGTTGCTCGAGATGGGGGGCGGCTGTCGAGGAAGCGGCAGATGGAGCTGGTCGGAGGGCTGACTGGGCAACTTAGGTGGCTCTGTGGGCTCGAGTATGGGCAGGCTGTGCGGCTGGGACTCGTCGTTGGGATGGAAACGAATTCAGGGAGGAGGTTCGTGTCGAACTCGCATACATTCGTCCTCGCCCTCTTTCTCTTTGAGTTCGACAGGGAGACAGACGACCTTCGCTGCGAGCAACGCAACTCTCACCAGTGAAAGCGAACGAGCAGTACTCGCAGCCAAAGATTCAGTACAATCATCTGCGTTCCCCTCCTCTAATCGCCCCTCCGGCTCTACTTCTTCGCCTCAGCCAAAGCGTCCTCCCGATCCTGCTTAATCTCAGCAATCTCATCGTCCAACTCCCTGCATCCCACCCCCATCAGCTCCCACCCCAATACCAAGAAAGAGAGAGAAAGACGTACATGTCGGCAGCGTCGTCGAGCTCGAGCGGCTCGCGCTCGAGGAGAGGCTTGATGATGCGGTCAAAGTCTGCGTTCGGTAGTCAGAGATATTCGAGAGACGCGGGGAGGAAGAGACGAACAAGGGTGGACGGCCTCGTGGGGGTTGGAAGCGCGAACGCGGTCAAAGTAGACCTTGTAGACGTCGCCAGAGTGCACGCCGAGAGGGGAGTTGATCTGTGTTGGCGAGGTTAGCGAGAGCTAGACAGGCAGACTCGGAGAGAACGTACGATGTGGTCCGAGTAGTTGAAGGAATCGACGAGGGAAGTAGCGGACTTGCGAAGCTCGGCGCAAAGCGAGCTGACCTACTCTCGAACGCATGAGTTCCTGCTGCTCCCCAACACGGAACGAAAGGAATGCACCTCGGCACTGACGATGTCCATCTGCTCGCCGTTGTAGAACTTGTGCTTGAGGAAGTACTGCGCGTTCTCCTCGATCGACCAGGTTCCGTACAAGCGGCAGATCATCTCGAGCGTCTTGACGACTCCGTTGCTCGGGTCCTCCGTCTTGGCGAGCTCGACGAGCGAGTCACGGAATTGCCTGCGAGCCTCGTTAGAACAACCAAACGTCGCCCAGAAGGAGAACAGGACGAACCGGTAGATGTATCCCGTCGTGTGGACCTTGGCAGCGATGAACCGCTCCTGAGAGCACATCTCGAGCGCCTCGTCCTTCTCCTTTCCGCTCTTCAAGAAGACCGCATACACCTCGGCAGCCTTCTTGACGACGTTGGCCGCGACGCAGCCCCATGCAGCGTCCATCGTCTCGAGGTCCGTCGCCGCTGCATTCGAAGGGCACGATGTCGAAAGGACACCGGGGAGGGAGTTGAGGTAGGCGGTTCCGGCAGGCTGCTTCTTGCCTGCGACGGCATCCTTGTAGGAAGCGATGAGGGAGCGGCCGGATTGGAGCGAGAGGATCGTGTTGTCGCCTTCCCATGTGCACTGAGTCGAACGTCAGCTGCGTGCGTGCGAGGAGAGAGCGGAGGGGACGAACCTGGACAGCCTGGTCGTTGTACATGCTCGAGAGTCCCGTGTAGGCCGAGTACCCATGACCTCCGCAACTGCAACAAACGCATCAGCTCCCGCTCCTCGCACCGCCATAGAAAGACTCACCTCGCGCGGCACTTCTCAATCGTCTCAAGCCCGTTCCATGTGCAGAACGCCTTAAGTCCAGCACTCGTCGCGTGCGTCTCCTTGAGCTTCTCCAGCACCTCCCTCGTCTCCTCCGCATCCGAATCCGCTCCAAACGCCTCGAGCTGCTCGCTCATCTCCTCAAACATCTTGGTCATCCTCAAGCTCGTGAACCCCATCGCAACCGCCTGCGAGAGGAGGGGAAGGAGACGACGCTGGTGGATCGGGTAGTCGAGGATCTGCGACTCGAACTCCTTGTGCCCGACCTTGAACTGGCGACGAACGGCGGCGTAGCGGAGAGCGATTGTGAGAGCCTTCTTGGAGACGTTGGCGGCGTCGGTGACCATCGCGGTGCGACCTGAGGGATGAGCGAGATCAGCTTCGTTTTTTTGGCTAGCGAGCATGAGACGAACCGGCGAGGAGAGCTCCGTAGGTCAACTGAGCAAGAGGAGGCTCTTGAACAACACCGTCGCGAGTGACTTGGGTGTGCTTCATGAGCATGTAGGCGCGAGGAATGCGAACGTAGGTGAATTGGCTGCGAGCGAGAAACGTCATCAGCTCGCGTCTTCCTCGAACCCAAACGCGCACTCACATCCATCCGTTGTCGATGCCGTCACGACCCATCTTCTTGCCGATATCTCCAATCGCGACTCCAGGGAGAAGCTGGAAAGTCCTGAGCGGGCCAAGGGATTAGCTCCCTCCCTCCTAAACGCAAACGGCGAGAACGCGCTTCGGATTTCTGAGCGGCGTGATGAAGGTCTTGGTGCCGTAGGATTTGCCCTTGATGATGAGCTGAGCGAAGACAGCACTGTGGGTCGCAGTCTGCGCCGCTCCTCCGATCCACCACTTGGTCGCGCTGACATTGGGCGTGTGGATCACAAACTCGTCGGTCGCCTCGTCGAACGTCGCCGTCGTCTCGAGTCCCGCAACGTTGCTCCCCTGCACAACTCGTCAGCTCCTTCCATCACGAGAGAGAGGGCCGGGGCAAGCGACTCACGTGCGCCAACTCGGTCATCGCAAAGCATCCCACCATCCCGTTCAATCCGAGCACGCCCTTCTCGAGCCAGTACGAGAACTGGTTCGCTGATGCTCCCGAGCGGATGGCGCCGAGGAAGAGTCCGTAGTGCACCCCGAATCGTGTCCAGAACGCGGGGTCGGCGATGCCGATGAGCTCCATGCGCTTGGTGAAGACATCCAGCTTCTCGTTCGTAACGTAGGTGACCATCGAGGCGAACTTGCTGAGTAGGAGCAAGGCGGGGTCAGCTGGGGGGAAGCGGCGACGTGTGGGGTCGAGGCGGGACTCACGCCATGGTTCGCTCGCGGATCTCATTCTTGGTGAGATCGTGGATGTCGTCCAAACGGAAGATGGGGTCTCGTTCGATCTCCTGTGGTCAGGAGAGAGAGGGGTGAGCAGGATCGTCCTCGAAGCTCCGACGCCAGGCAGAACGGGCGCACCTTCATGAACTTCTCCTTGAGCTCGACGTCTGCGATCGGGGCGTCAGTTGGTGCTCAGGGTACGTGTCAAAGGACCGGCGCACCTCGTTGTCCTCCTCCCATCGCGTAGGTCATCCTTCGGAGATCAAAGGGGAGGTAGCTCCTCTCCTTTGCCATTGTTTCGACTGGGGTGGGGGCGGTCTTGGTTGCTGCTGCTGCTGTCATTGCTGCTGTTGAGGGTGTGGTTGGCGCAAGAGAGACTCGGCCTGAGGAGGAATCGGTTCTTGAGAAGTCGTTCCTTTGCACGAGGGACGCTGGTCCGGCCTGACCAGTCGCCGAGTAGCACAGCAGCCTGAGCCCGTGTCGACCAAGAGAGTGCTACTTCCTCTGGAAGCTGAAAAAGTACATGTGGCGGGGAGTAGAAGGTAGCTACGAGCTACGACGCCTGTTGCGAGCGAAGAGGACTGCTCGCTCGCTCGCCGAGGACTTTTGTTCCTGCTTGTGTTCTGCGACGCGCCGCTTCGACCTCCTCTTCTCCCTCCGTCCGTATCGTCAAAGGCTAGACGCCTACGCGCTGGTTCGCCGTCCTCTGTCCGCGAAGCTGTAGATTCGCTTGTACCACCGCCTTGAGAGGAGCAAGATGCTCCGTGGCAACCGCTTCTCCGGCTGGTCCCCTCTCCAGGACACCCACAACTCGACGATCCTCTCTCCCGCCTCGACTCCAGGCTTCCCTACGCGCACCCTCCAGCGCCTCTCGTTTGCTCGCCGCCGATCCACCTCTGACCCCAGCGAACAGCCGGGGATCCTAACACGCGCTTGGACAAAGGAGGGGAGCCTGCCGACGCAGCAGAGGGATGAGGAGGACGAGGAGATTACGCTGGAACGAATCTTGGACGGCAAGACCAAGAGTCCGGCGAGTTTAAAGGACCTCAAGGCGTTTGCGGGCACGGTGGATGCCGAGAGGAGGAGGAGGGGGGAGCTGGAGACGGTCAAGGTGTTGACCTTTCTGACGGCGTACAAGGAGCGAGTACTCTCGCTGTTCCTGGCCGAACCCCCCGCTGACCTCGAGGAACAGGTACGAGACTCGCTTCCTCGCCCTCCCTCCCGCCAAGCAGGCACTCTCCCCCTCCCCTTTCGCCATCGTCTCGGAGATCTCCCTCACTCGACAAGAGCACCGACGACACACCTCCCTGCCGCACTCGCTCAGCACCAACTCGACCACTTCGTCCGAATTCCCACTCTCCGCCTTCCCCATCCCTCTCTCCAGCCGGACCAACAAACCCCTCCCTTCGATCCCCGCCTCTCCCTCCTTCCCCTCTTCGCCCAATCCACTCGCCAACCCTCTCTCCCCCGATCCTTCGCCCTCTTCCACCTCGACAGGGGGCGGGCTCAAGTTCGTCTTTGAACCCACCGCCGAAGGAGACGCCATCTTCCGCGCTGGCTCGCCCGCTCCTTTCGGTCGCTCCCTCCGCGAAGCGTTGGCGAAAAGGCAGACGGGGAACAGCGTGTTGAGCGAATGGAGCGCCGCACCGTCGTATCTCAGCGGGATCCCCACGAGCGTCACGGACAACGACACCTTTGAGACGGTATTCCCTCCTCCGCAGAGCTCACGACTTCTCCTCCCTCGACCTGCGCCTACTCATTCACCTCTTTCGACCCGCCGACGCTCTTCGGTTCCAATCGTGCGAGCAACACCGTACCTCCGCCCTCCGGTCCCTAGCTTCGCACCCTCGACCACTTCCACCATCCTCCCCTCGACGATTGACCCGCCAAACCAGCCCCTCCGAGCCGTTCTCACCACGATCGTTGCTACATTCCTTCTCCTCGACTCGCCCTCGTCCCTCTTCTCCATCCTACCTCCCCAAACCATCTCGCAAGCTCTCCTCGAAGGTCCGTTCCTCGTCTTCTCCTCCCTTCCTCGCTAACCCCATCTTCACCAGCGAAATACACGACCCACCCCTCGGTCCTCAGTCCCCTCTTTGCCCACCTCTCCTCCACCCTCTCCTCGACCCTCCTCCCCCCCTTCCTCACGCACGCCTCCCAAAACCTCTCCACCTCAACCTCGCACGGCCGTCTCCTCGTCTCCCTCCTCTCTCTCGCCCTCTCCACGACCCTCCTCATCCTCCTCATCCTCTCTCCCTCCCCGATGACCCAAACCGAATTGAGCAGGTGGTTCAGGTTCCTCTGTCTGCCGTTCTTGGCGCTTGGGACGGGGTACGCGATTGCTGCGAGGACGAGGATGTGCTTCTGGCTTGCGTGGAGGGGGGTGAGGGAAGTTGATGTGGAACGGGGGTGGAGGGGGAGGGTTGGGCTGGCGGGACGGACGGAGGAAGTGGGGGAGAAGGGGGTTAGGAGGGTGCAGAGGGGGAGGGTCGCGAGGGTCGCGGTGCTTTGGGTAGCGGGGACGATGGGGCTGATGGCGGGGGTGTTTTTTCTGCCGTATGTCAGGGTGCAGGGAGGGAGTGCGGAGGTGAGGGTGCTCGGGGGGAGCTTGCAGAGGGTGTCCGTGTCCGTTTCTCTTTTTGTGTAGCCCTGGTCGTAAAATCCTTTGTCTGTGGAGTGCCTTGCTGACGTCTCGAGAGGTTCTGCGTCGTCTTTGTCGTTGCGAAGGGGTTGGTTGAGAAGGCGGTCGACGCTCCGCTTTATTCCGTGGCGGATCCAACAGCTTTTGCTCGCTCTCCACGTCCCACCGTCAGTGAGTCTCCTCTTTTCGCGCTCTTCTCACGCTCAGATCATCCTGTAGTGTCTCCCAACCACTATTCAGAGCCTGAGGGCGCCGCTGCCTACCACGAAGTGCACAACACCGCGGAGATCACGAAACACCATCGAGAGCAGTGCGTTCCCGCTTTCTATCCCTCGCTTCCGTACTGAGGCAAGCGCAGCTGGTCTCATGAACTCATTGGTGCAGCCGCTGCGTTCGCCGCTGCCAAGGTCTACGAGGAGAAGCAGAAGAAGGTGCGTCGAGACCCCTGGAACGTGGAGCTCGAGAATGCAAGGGCTGATGGGGCTTTATGGAGCAGGCAAAAAAGCCAGGATCTCGTGCGTGTTCCTCTCCTGAGGACCGTGGGGAGAACTGAAGGCGGCTTCGCACGCAGATCCCCTAGCGGTGGAAATCATGGCGGCTCTGGCGGGGGCTGAGGTGGACAAGGTGAGCTCGTCCTCTCCAATACTTCTCCCTTTCCTCGTAGCTGATGCCTTTGTTCCAGCTCATCGAGACGAAGGGACTCGATTTTATTGACCGCGTGCATTTTCCGCACCTCTGTCCTGGGACCTCGCTGACGCTTGGAGCTTTTTGCGCAGGAGAAAGCAAAGCACCATGCGAAGACCCACGCCGCCAAATCCGTCACCGAGAACAACTACTAGGTCTCCGTTCCGTGTCGCAGCTCGTGCGCCACTGGATCCGGACTCCGGAGCCGTTTGGAATGGGTCGCTTCGACTGTGTTTTTCTCTCGCTTCTGCTTTCGACAGTAACCTCGCTATAAGCTCCTTTTATTGGGGAGCTCACAGACTCCTCTGGAGCTTGCTCGAGCCGGCGGGTGTTCATCGGATCCAGCACCTTTATACGCATCCTACATTCGCTCCCTTGACACAGTACACCGCCAAAACGCTCTTATTCTTCGCTCAGCTCTTCCTCTCCTCCATCCCTGCTCCCCAGCTGCTCAAAGTTCGTAGCCCACGGAGATCTTTGCCGAGGAACATGCTCACTGGACGGCAAAGGTGCTTGGGAAGGCGAGTACCTTGAGCAGCTCAGTCTTTGAGGCACTTGGGAGGTCCTTGGTGGCGTAGAGCTCGACTGGAAGCAAGAATGGAATCACAGCGTACCTTTCGCAGCCGGACTCCGGAAAAAGTCCTTTTCTTGCAGAGTTTGGATTCGATCCATTCCACCGGTTCGCTCACGTCCATTACGTTGGTCTCCACCCTACTCAAGGGGAAAGGGTAGAGAAAGAGAGAAAAGGAGGATAGGGAAGCGTGATCGGGTGGTGAACCTGGCTCGGTGAGAGGGACAATCTCGGAGATCGAGCTGACTCCCGCCTCTCTCTCCAGCTATCTCTCCTCCACCCCGCACGAACGACGAACGATGGACTCTGCCGCCACGCTGCCCGAGGCGAACCCTCTCCGATCCAGCAATGCTGCACCGGAAGCCGTCGATCTCTCTCACCACCTCTCCCAGCTCAGCCGCGAGCGGATGACCTCTCCTCTCAAGTCTTTGTACAAGTGCGTGCTGCTCTGCGGTCCTGCTGCGAACAGAGCTGACGCAGAGCTACCCAGGTATATGTCCCAGCCAGGCATGACGATGCTAGCGGGAGGCCTTCCTTCTCCAGAGTACTGTGCGTAACCCCTCTCCTCTCCCCGTCCCGCACTCGCTCACGCGCGTCCAACAGTCCCGTTCGAAAGCATCTCGGCGCAGGTGCTCGTGCCCAACTCGTTCAAGACGACCGAGAGCAGTTTCAGCTGGCTGTGGGGCATCTTTGGCAAGGGAGGGCCCAAGACGCGAGGGATCGAGATCCCCAAGTACGTCGACAACCCTGGGCCGATGAGCGTGCAGCTGTCGACAGCGTTGCAGTATGGTAAGTTCTCTTTCTCCTCCCGAAGCCTCTCCCTGCGCCGACTCGAGCTGACCCCCGCCTCACAGGAACCGCCACCGGTCTCCCCGCCCTGCAGTCGTTTACCCGGGACTTTGTTACCCGTGTCTTCACTCCCGCCTACGCCAATTACGAGGTCATCCTCAACGCTGGATCGACGGACGCTTGGTCGAAGATCTGCACCACTCTGCTCGAACGGGGTGATGGGGTTCTTTGCGAGGAGTGGACGTATCCTTCTGCTTTGGCGTGAGTCCTCTTCCGGTGCGGTGGGACGACTGCGATAGAAGGAGGTCAGGAGCTGATGAACCTGTTCCGAACGCAGTGCGGCTTGGCCGAGCGGATTCAAGCCGGTTCCCCTCAAGATGGACGGAGAGGGAATGACTCCTGCGGCTCTCGAGGAGGTTCTCGGTTCTTGGGACCCTGCTGCTCGTGGTGGAATGAGTCGGTTCGTTCGTCCCTTCTGGCTCCGCGACCCTCGCTGATCGAGTCGCTTCGCAGTCCTCGAGTGCTTTACGTGCGTCCGGCGTTCGCTGCTGCAGGCGGAGGAATGCTGACACATTTCCGCGCAGACTGTTCCTGTTTGCCAGAACCCCACTGGCGCGACCATGTCGGCTGAGCGCAAGAAGGCCATCTACGCCCTCTGCGTCAAGTACGATGTCATTATCGTCGAGGACGATCGTGCGTCCTCTGCTTCTCCCCTGCGATCTCAGTCTGACCTGTTCCTCGCAGCCTACTACTTCCTCCAAGCGGGCGAGTACGAGGCGCCGGATTCTCGTGCGCGCAAGAACGCAGAGACGGACGACGAGTTCCTAGCGAGTCTCGTGCCGAGCTACCTCAAGTTTGACTACCAAGGTCGCGTGATCCGGATCGACACCTTTTCCAGTTCGTTCCTTCGCTTGCCTGCTTGAACTGAGCTGACCTTCTTTCCAGAGACCATCTGCCCCGGATCTCGCCTCGGGTTCCTCACGCTCAACCCGCTCTTTGCGGAACGGATGCTGCGCGCGAACGAGAGCTCTACGCAGGCACCTTGTGGGTTTGGACAGGCGTTGGTGACCAAGTTGCTCGTCGAGGAGTGGGGGATGACGGGGTACTTGCGTTGGCTCAAGGGTGCGTCCTCCTCTCCCTCCTGCCTGCCTCCCTTCTCCTTCCCAACTGGAACAAAGCTGACGACCTCAAACAGGCCTCAAGGCGCAATACCGCCAGCGAAGGGACATGCTCGTCGACTGCCTCCTCGATCAAGGTCACGCCGGCCTCGATGCTCGCTCCTCCTCTTCCGGCGTCTTTGAGCTCCGCACGCGCGCGCGCGACGAGAAGGGCTTCTCAATGTCGGAGAAGAGCGCCGACAAGACGCTGCTTTCGTTTGTCGCGCCTCAGGGTGGAATGTTTGGTGTGTTCTTCTCAGTTGCGAGGTTGGGGTGCGGTTGCTGATGAGCGTGTACAGTGTGGCTTCGAGTGCACGTTTCAGAGCATCGCGACTACGGGAGAAAGTTGACGTCGGAGCTCGTGATGGCGCTGTGGGAGGAGATTGCCGAGGCCAAGGTCCTCATTGCTCCTGGCACGATGGTGCGTTCCTTTCGCCGCTTCTACGCGCTCGCTAACCCCAGCCGCAGTTCTCTGGCCGTACCTTTGGCGACGAAACGGCGCAGGAAGAGCTAGTGCAGGAGGATGGAGATGGGTTCTTCCGCCTTGCGTTCAGTACGGCCAGCGAGGAGGAGATGAAGCATGCGATGACGGTCGTCGCAAAGGTTGTCAGGAAATTTTTCGAGTAGGGGTTTCGCTGTAGAAGTAGACGTGTTTGGAATCCGGTATAGCGCATCTCGGTTTCGCGGCGAGAGGTGAGAGCATGGTTTCGGTGAGCATGGGTTCGGTGGGATCAAACGAGATGCTCTCGCTACCACTTCAAGCTGTCCCGAGTGGTCTGGCGTCGGGTTAGAGCGAAGAAAAGAAGCAAGCGATTCTGAGAGATTGGAGGAGGGAGCGAGGCAGAGTTTCGAGATTCAAGCAGCGAGCGAGATCGTGACTTGCAATCCTGAGCTAGGCTACTTCCGGGGGGTGTTTGGCCGAGTGGTCTAAGGCGTCGGTGGGTCAGCTTTTTATTTGCTCGCTACAAATTTGCTTACTCGTTTCTATTCAAGGTCTTAAGCTCGAGTTCAGCACGAGATCCGATGGTGCAAACCGCGCGGGTTCGAACCCCGCAACACTCAAGCTGCTTCGGCAGCACATTTTTTGCTCATCTGCAGCACTAAGCGCAAAGAGAAGAGCAGGAGAGCAAGAGCGAGACACGGAGAGAAGCACCTCAGCGGGAGACGTGCAGCGACAGCGGTACCGCCGGTCGAGACGGTATCGACGTTGTTCCGCCAGTCGACGTTGTCCCCCCGCGAGTGGCAGAAGGTCACTACAAGAAATACACCCTCTGACGAAGCAAGGAAAAACGGGGCAGCGAGCGGCAGAAGAGCGAGGCCGTTGCGCAGAAACGCAGCCGAGCAGGATCCTGGAGCAGAGGGAGACATGCAGCCCAGCAAGCAACAGCTCAACCGACCCTTGCACGCTTCGGCGACGGCTCGACGATCTCGATGCTGCTGTCCCTCGAGACCTCTGCTGGTATCGCAGCCTCCGCCCCACCTTCAACCTCCTCCTTATCCTCGCCCCCCTCATCCTCCTGATCCTCATCCTCATCCTCATCCACCTCCGACTCTGAATCCACCTCGCCCTTCCACGAATCCGGCCCTCCAACTTCCTTCCTCTCGACGCTAAAGTACGCCATCAATCCGTCCTCAATCTCCACCTCGGCGCTATACAGCCCCTCGACCATCTCCTCCTCGACCGGCGCGACGTTCTTCAAGTCGTACCCATCGAGGTTGTCATGAAGCTTGCGCGCGGCGGTTCGCGCGGCGCGATTGGCGGAGACGACGGTCGAGTAGAGGGAGATGGTCGTTTCCTGCCCGTCGTGCTCGTGCTCTTTGGTCATTCTGACGACATAGATTGGGAGCATCGTGGAGGAGCTCAAAAGGCGAGAGGAGTGTGGGGGAGGAAAAAGGAACAGCCTGCGATGCGGACGAGTCAGCTGGAGTGAGCGAGCGGCGCGGCCGAAGAGCTGAGCTCACGGGCGATTCGAGGGCGTTGTACGCGGGTAGAGTCCAGCGAGCGAGTGGTAGGAGTAGTTCGCCCAAGTTCGTTCGGCTCGTTCGGCGGAAAAGGACTCCAGCCAACCACGCTTCTCCCTTTCCCTGCTCCCACCCAACCCTACGCCGCGCCTTGGACTCCCATTGACGAGGAATTAGCAGAGGACGACTATCGGAACCCTGCGCCAGCTGCTGTCACCTTTCTCCGCCCCGCATCGCCTCGAATCACCTCGGCAAAATCCTCTTCCTCTGCGAGCCAACACGACCTCGAACGAGGACGACTGGGAGAGTCTAGAGGCGTGACTGGTGAGGGAATCTCTTCACAGCATGTACGGCGAGCTCTGGAGCAAGGAGCGCTGGGATACGCTGTCGTGGAGACTTGGGGACTCGAGGCAAAGCAGGGCGTGACGAGTGCAACGCCTTCGACGTCCAGCTACCCTCAACGACCTCGAACAAGGGCCGAAAGCTAATCTATTCGGATTCCCTTTGCAGCTCGCTATATACGCCGCCAGCTGGTAGACTCTGCTCGACCTTTTCCCACCCTCCAGTTCGACTCTGCGGTCGACAGGAGCGATGGACCCTCTCGTGCGTCCCTCCTCGCGCGCCCGACCCAATCCATCTAACCTGTCGTGCACACTCGCAGACCCAGTCCTCCCCCTACCCTCCCTCCCCAATCCCCGCACCAACCTCATCCCCGCCTTCCCACGCAGACGCCTTCGCCCTCTCAACCTCCGCTCCTCCCCCTCCCTCTCCTTCAGACCCACGCGTCTCCCTCCGCCCCTCCTCAGAACTACCAGAGGGCGCCTCCGAAGAGCCCCAAACCCTCTCGGCCTTCCACGCGTCCGAAGGTCCCGTACGGCGATTATCCCGCCTACGCTCCCTTTTTGAATCGATCCCTATCCCTCCGCCCTCGCCGACGGCAAGTACGTCCGCCCTTCCTGCTGCCGAGGAGGAGGAGAAGGATGAGGAGAGGAGGAGGGAGGAGAGCAGGAGGGTGTACGCTCGGGAACTGTGGGGCAAGTGCAGTGGTGCTTCGAACGCGCTGTGCTTGACCGAGGGCAAGGATCCAAAGGGAGCTGCGGCGGCCAAGGCGGTGAGGTGGACGGCGTTTGAAAAGTATGCCGAGGAGAAGGAGAAGGAGCTCTGGAGGTTGTTTGTCGAGCTCGATGTTGATGGGGACATGAGGCTGAGGAAGCCTGAAGTGCGCGAGGCGTGCAAGCGCGCTGGAGTCGAGATCAAGGAGCGTACGCTGGACGACTTTATTCGAGCCGTCAACAAGAACGGAGACGGCGCGATCTCGTTTGACGAGTGGAGGGACTTTTTACTGGTGCGTCTCGTTGCGCGTTTGGAGGGGGAGGGACGGAGCTGATGGTTACGGTTCGTTCGAAGCTGTTACCGAGACGAGCTTCGATGAGCGAGATCTTCAACTACTACCAAACGCACCGTATCAACCGACCCTCAATGTCGCAGCTCACGCAAGACGGCGATGGTACATCTCTCCTCCCTCGCCCCATCGCACGCGCGCGCGCTAACCCTCTTTCTCCAATGAGTAGTCGTCGTCGGTCGCGGCAAGACGGGATGGAACAAGCTCCTCGGCAAGTCCGCCCTCGCTTCCAACGCCAAAGCCGCCGAGCTCGCCGAGGTGGAGAAGGCGACGAACCTGCGCAAGATGGA
Source organism: Glaciozyma martinii (assembly GCA_025758715.1). Classification (NCBI taxonomy): domain Eukaryota; kingdom Fungi; phylum Basidiomycota; class Microbotryomycetes; order Kriegeriales; family Camptobasidiaceae; genus Glaciozyma; species Glaciozyma martinii. The sequence goes on along the minus strand of JANGFH010000130.1, from coordinate 17,888 downwards.
GGAGGGGAACGACGAGCGCAAGTGGGCTCTGGAAGCTGAGCGAAATCGGTTGGCGATCGAGGGGAAGAGGAAGGGGAAGGGGAGGGCGATGGGGGATGTTGATGGGGAAGCGGGGGTCGAGGGAGAGTCGGAAGAGCACGACGAGGAGGAGGAGCACGAGGGAGCGACGCACGGCATGTTTGCTGGAGCTGGCAAGTTCCTCCTCGCTGGAGGTCTCGCAGGAGCAGGTTCGTCCCTCTCCTTCTCTCCTCGCCGCTGTAGACTAACCCCCGCACGCGCGCGCAGTATCAAGATCAGCTACCGCCCCCTTTGATCGTCTCAAAGTCTACCTCATCACCTCCCCTTCGCACCCCGCTCCTCCACCTATACCTCCTCCACCGGGCTCGAACGCGAAACCCAAGATGCCGCGTCGGAACGCTGGTAGTATCCCAGCGGCGGTTCGGGCACTGTGGAGACAGGGAGGAGTAGCGACGTTCTGGACGGGCAACGGGCTTAACGTTGTCAAGATCTTTCCGGTGAGTTCAAGTTCGCGTTCGCGAAGGGGTCGAGAAGAGGGGAGCTGATGCGGTGATCGAACGCAGGAATCGGCCATCAAGTTCCTTTCGTACGAGAGTGCGAAAAGAGTGCTGGCAGAGTATGTCGACGACGTTCCGGACCAGACGATGATCTCCAACTCGAGTCGCTTCCTCGCCGGTGGGATTGGGGGAGTTGTCTCCCAACTCTGTACGTCCCTTCTCCCTCCTCTTCTCGTCTCCTCGCTAACCATTCGCGCAGTCATCTACCCCATCGAAACCCTCAAAACCCGCGTCATGTCCTCCACCGGCGGACAGCTGCAGGGCAACGTCCTCATCGCCAAAACCGCCGCCGACATGTGGCGTACGGGCGGCATTCGGCTCTACTTCAAGGGTCTTACGGCGGGCTTGATTGGCGTGTTCCCCTACTCGGCGATCGACATGAGCACGTTTGAGGGGATCAAGGTCGCGTACAAGAAGTGGTCGGGGCATGAGCCTGGAATCGCGGGGAGTTTGGCGTTTGGTGCGTTCAGTGGAGGGATTGGAGCGACGAGTGAGTCGCCATGGTTCGTTCTCCGGGGTGGGGTGGTGGCTGATGAGCTCTCGTTGTGCAGGTGTCTACCCTTTGTTCGTCTCTTGCGCTTGGTGTCGACGAGGACGCAAGATTGACTCGTTGCTTCTTTCGCAGGAACCTCATTCGGACGCGACTGCAAGCTCAAGGGACTATCGCACACCCCCAGGTCTACTCTGGCGTACGCGATGCTGCGACCAAGTGCTTTCGTCGCGAGGGCTGGCGTGGGTTCTACAAGGGTAAGTCGTCCTCCTCTCCCCTCCTCTGCTCCTCGTGCGCGTTCTGACGACCCCTCGCAGGCCTCACCCCGACGCTCGTCAAGGTCGTCCCAGCCGTCGCCATCTCGTGGACCGTCTACGACGCGTCCAAGAAGGTCTTGTTTGGGAAGGAGGACCCCGAGACGCTGCATGATCATGATGCGGAGGAGGAGTGAACCCAGTGGTGCCATTATACCCCCGCCCCTTCGTCGTAGCATGTTGTTCAGCAAGCACACTCTTAGACTATCTTACCGCGACTTCTGCGAGTGGCTCGCCTGTGTTTTCCTCTGCTTCATCTTTTGCGTTCAACCTCTTCTGCGCCTCGCCTTCCCTGTTGCGCAGCAAAGAGAGAGCACTCCCCAGATTTCGATCGTGACGTCGGCAAGGGAGAGGAGCTGCGCCGCGCGGCGACGAGAGCTGGTCTTCCTCCTCCCGAACGCGTTCAGGACTCGTCTCGAACTAACTCACCAGCAGCCCTACAGCCAGAATGGTACGTCCTGGCCGTCGGCGCTCATCAACGGGTACCGCGAGCTGACCCCTTGGTGCGTGTCGCGCAGCCCTTCCTCTCTCGCGGCCGACCCAGGTGAGCTCCCCACAACCCACTGCGCCGTTCGTTGCAGCACTGAAGCAAGGGTACAGCACCACCGTCAAGGAATCCCAGTTCGACCTCTCCCTCTTCGTCGACACCCCACTCCGACCCGACGCGCCGTTCCGCTCTGGCGACTCTCTACCGGGCCACGTCAAGCTTCGCCGGAAGGATGGGAGTGATCTCGGGGATGTTTTGAGTGGATCCAAGCTGGAAGTGAGGGGTTACGTCGAGAGCCGAACGACTGGGAGGGGTCCGCGGGAGAAGATGAGGGACGAGGACAAGCGTGCGTCCTCGAGCTTCCAACGACGGCGAGGAGCTAACGAGGCTTGCAGATCGTCACCCGCTGCAGGAATCCTACCTAGGGATCTTTGACACGGCCTCCCTCACCCCCTCCGACCTCTCCTCCGGCATCTCCTTCTCCCTCGCTCTCCCGCGCGATTCAGTCGAAATGGAGCTCATCTCCCTCGTTGGACCGCCGTACGCTGATGGGCCAAATGAGACGGTTCCAGCGCCACCAAGCGCGAGGGATAACGCGAATGGGTACGTCGAATGGGGCGTCGAGGTCGTCGTGCACCTCGAGGGAGGAGAGGTGCTCGTCGAGAGGGAGGCGTTTGCGTTCTTGCCGAGTCCCGAGGTCGCGAAGAAGGTCGTTGAGGTCGAGGGATTCGAGGAGAAGGAGGTGGGTGTGATTTGCGGAGGGACGGAACAGAGCTGATTCGTTGCGAGCAGGTCCTGGGGACGAAGGGCGAGCGGACCGAGATTGAGAAGGATCTCAAGCTCCACAGCCACCTGCTCAAGCTTCCCTGGGGTACTCTCAGCAGTCTCGTGCGTCTTTATTCTCCCTTTCGTGTCACCCACTAACCCCTCGCTCGCAGGTCTCTGTCCCACAACCACACGTCTACCCTCGCTCCCACCCCTCGATCCACTTTTCCCTCTCCCTCAGCCTCAAAGCTCCCAAAATCCTCCTCTCCCGCGACGGGAAGGAAGTCAAGATCTACTCCATCATCTGCACCCTCCTCCGTCGCACCCGCACAAGCACTGAGGAAGAAGGTGGGAGGATCTACGAGGATATCGAGGAGATGCGAAGTGCGTTCCCTTCCCCGCTGCTCTCGAAACAAGTCCTGATCTCGCGTTCGCAGCGCAAACGACGGCGTTGACGATCAACTTGATCCCCGATGATCCGCCGAGGAAGTTTGACCTCGTTTTCGACCTCCAAGCTCCCGCCGGAGCAGGCCACAACGTCGAAACTTCACAACTAACTCCTTCCTTCCGTCTTCCAAATCTCTCTCGCGACGTGCGTCCTTCCACTCGCTCGCTCGCTCTCTCTGCGAAGGCTGACCCCCTCCCCCGAGCAGTACCTCGTCAGCTTCGCCATCAACCCCGCGCATAACTCCAAGACGGAGATTGCGAGGATCCCGATTGTGCTCACGACGAGCGAGGAGGAACGACTCCCGCCCGTCGTCCAGGCGATGAGTGGGGGGATGCCCAAGTTTGGGGAACTCAAGATTGGGGAGTCGTGATCTCGCGCAAGGTGGAATGGAGTGGATGCGGGGTTGGAGAAGCTGAGAGAGTCGCTCGTGAGGGGAAGGATAGTACTGGGATGGTGGGAGGGGAGGATGAGGTTGCGGGTGCGGTGGCGCCCGGATCTCGGAACGGAGCGAGCGAGGGACAGCAGTATCGACATCTTGGGGCCTCCTACGAAACGTGTAAAGACGGATTGAGCTAGAAGCTGGAAGCAGTGGAGAGAGGAACAGAGGAGCGAGGATACCGTGCGAGCGTTGGTACAATACAACTCCGTCCCCTCCTGCTCTCCCCTGCCCCCCCCCCCCCCCCCCCCCCCCCCCCCCTCCCCCCCCCCCACCCCCTCCCCCCCCCCCCCCCCCCCGACGCTCTAAATAAACACCCACTGCGAAAGGAACTTCATCAGCTTCTCCTCGCCTCGTCTCCAGGCTAGTCGACTCACCGTCATCCCCGAGAACCGACCCACGTCAAACGCCGCCAACCTGTTGAACGCCGTCGGACTGAAGTCGAGCTGCGAATCATCCCATCAGTCCCGACCACTCGCTCCACTCGATCGAGCGAACGTACGTTCCAAGTCCCCTCGCAACTGCAACCACGAATCAGCTCCTCGCCAACGAAAGAACGACGGAAAAGCACGCACTCTGCACACCGATCCTGAATCTCCACCTGGATCGTTGCGCCCCCATACGTCGCGCGCAACTTCTGCCCACAGATGGGGTTGAGGTTCGGGTTGGGTCCTGCGCCGGGAAAGGTGTCGAAGAGCTTGTACGAGACTGCGACGATGTAGTCCGTGTCTTTCGAGACGTTGCCGCAGGCGCCGAGGCCGGTGATGAAATCTGGTGTGGGAGGGGGTCAGAGAGGCTCGGTGGGGGTTAGGAACTCGGGGAGAGGTCCGCGAGGAGAGGTGCGGGAGGGTTGTGCGTGCGAGGAGGAGAAAGGATGGATGGTGAGGGAGGGAGGAAGGTGAGGGAGAGAGGATCTGGAGGGAGGAGAGAGGGGACGAACAAGTTCCTTGCCCCGTATGCCGTTCGTCGAGGTTAAGGCCTGACGAGGTGAACCCCAATGAAGTCCCCGGCGTCGCTGTCGGCGTCGCAGTCGCCGCCACGCTCGCGACGCTAGCTCTGCTAACGCTCAACACGCTGGCAGACGAGACGCTCGCGACGCTGGCGGAGGAAAGACCGGCGGCGAACTTGGGGTTGGCGATGTACTTGGGGTTGGAGATGTAGGTCGGAGTGCTGGCGAGGGCTACAGTCGCTCGGCGAAAGCGACGCGTAGGAGGGGCTGCTGCGGTGGAGTCGAGGGGGAAGGTTGAGGCGTTGGCGAGGGAAAGGGAGAGGAGGACGAGGAGGATTCTGCAGTGCATCGTTGAAGTCGTCCGGTTAAAAAAGGGGATAGGTAGGAGGAAGAGCCGCGGAAGAACAACGGGAAGAGATTGCAGCCCGTGGGATGAGCGCTCGTCGCAGTCGAGTCGACAGTTGCCGAGAGATCGCAAGTTAACATTCGGCCCCAAATGCATTAGGGCGCATCTTGCCCAAAGGGGGAACAGGGAAGATCCCAGCGAGCCTGGGCAGAAGAGTTTCGCCCTACGACGGTGGATCGCCGTGTAAGGGAAGGGGCGGGAAACCAACCTGAGTTGGGCCGAAATCGAGGAGGCGGGAGAAAGGATGTCCAAGTTGAGATAAAGGTGGCTCGCTGGGGTCGCTGAGGTCGACTGGGCGTCCTGGAGACCTTGGCTGTACCGTAAAGAGTAGAGTAGGCCTGCTTGGCAACCCTTGGATCCGACGGCGCGAAGAGAAGTGACAGGGAGGTCGAGGAGGCGGGCTGCTGGGAGATGGTGAAGCGATGCCGATGTGGGCGCTGGGGCCGGCTGTGCTGGCTGCCGTGTCGACGTAGCTGTAGTCTACCGGAGCGTGTACAGCATTGGCGTTCGAGGAAGTCGAGGAAGTTGGGAGCGAGAGCTCGAGAGAGGGAAGGGAGCCAGCCACCTCGTTTGCCTGCGTCTTCGAGTCCTCGCAACGACCTGCGGGCGGATCAGCTAGCGCTCCCTCCTACTCCTCCCAGTCCTTGCACACCGCCCTCGAACGGCTCGCTGTCGACTGCGTCCCAACTCTTGATGTCGCCCGTTTGAACGCGAGTCGGCGATCTGGAGGGAAGGAGTTTCGAGGCGGGGGCGGCGGGAGGTGCGAGAGCGCTGGCCGGGGCTGTACAGAGCTGCGAGTGACTTGGAAGGGAAGTTAGGCCGTGGAGTGCTGAGGCTTGAGGTCAACCACAGTCAACCTGAAGAAGCTTCGCGATTCGCTGCCTCCCTCCCTCTCTCTCCCTCACCTCTCCCTTCCCTTCCTTCAACTTGGCCCAGCTGAACGCTCGACTTGCTCCACTAATCCAGCTCAGGCTCCTCGTGTCCCGATCAGCGACCAAATCGGACGTCGGCAGGACCGGGAGAAGAGGACTAGCAGGTGTGGATCTGCGCGGGTTCACCAGTGGGGAGCTCGTCGAGGGTCCTTGGGCAGGGGAAGGGTCTGTGGTGCTTGTGCGCGGAGACTTTGCTCTGCTTCGGCCGCTCGCACGCACCCGCCCTGTCTGCTCGCTGCTCCAAGCTGCCAGGGAGAGGGAGGACGGACAGCTTGACTGGGACCGAACCACTCGCAGCTGTGTGAACCAATCCTGCTGAAAGGCCAGACGGAATACTGCGCCGTTTCGAGGGAGATGGAGAAAGCTCCTCGGGGACCTTCCACTCGGCTGATGCGGCCGCAGCCTGGAGCACTCTAGTCTCCATTCCCCCCACTTTTTGCTCTTCTCGACACTCCTTTATCTCTTCACAGTGGAAGAGACCTCCCCTACGCTCCCTGTCGTCTCGACTACGGCTGCTCCGACCGAGGCAGACTCCAAGATCTCGGCTGCTGCAGCGACCAAACATCGCACGTCGTCCTCCCTCCTCAAAAAAAAGAACGGCTCGTTGACGGACGCTTTTCGCAGTCGAAGATGGGGGACTTCAGCTCGCTGGAGCGGGACTAGGCACACTGCAAATGGAGGACGCTCAAGGGCACATCATCCTCGTCCCTACTCCCGTTCGTCGCCACTCCACCTCCCCGGTCTCCTCGGGTCACTCACGACCTTATTGCTGCAGAGCAACGATCCCAACGATCCTCTCAACTTTAGTCCAGCCTACAAGCTCTACATCACCGCCGTGGCATGCTGCGCAACCTTCAATGCCAACTATCTTGTGGCAGCTCCCTCCATCGCAATCGTCTAGATGGCACTCGAGTTCACTGGAACGCACGCTCCTCCTTTCCTCGACATTCAGAAGACTGGTGAGCTCCAGTCCTTTTGGGAGACAGTGCGAGGTCGCTGATGTCCTCTCCTCCCCCCCCCCCCCCCTTCACCACCGGATCTCTCTGGCTCGGATCAGGAATGTTCTTCTGGTCCCCGTTGATCGCCAAGTTTGGTCGTCGACCGGTATGCGTGTACGCTCTTTGCCTCCAGATTTCTCTCTCGAACCCCACGCTGACGAGCTGAATCCTCAGCGTCGCCATGGCCATGATGACTTTGTGCGCTGTCTGGGCCGCCCTTGCGACCACATACGAGACTGCTCTGGTCGCGCGAATGGGTACGTGTTTCGCTTCTTCTTCTTCCACATCAGCTGACCGAGGTACTCTGCAGGACTGGGAGCTTTCGGAGGCGGAGCAGAGTGTGCGTTCGTCGCTGCCCGCTCGCTCGAATCACCTCGCTGATTGTGAATCACAGGTCTCACGCCCATCACCATTACTCATCTCTTCTTCGTACGTTTTTCTTCCTCTCTCCATCGTGGAGCGTCCTTTTCTGACCCTGGCCGAACGCCGGCTCACGAGCGAGGCAAGTACATGAGTTTGTACCAAGTCATGCTCTCCACCGGCGTCACGCTGGGCATCTTCCTCGCTGGAGCGATTGCAAAGGGCACCGACAAGTGGAGGATGATCTACTGGGTCGGAGTCGCACTCTCAGCGGCCCTCACCGTCTTGGTCGTCTTCACTTTCCCCGGTTCGTCCTCCTCGCTGCGACGATTCTCGAAAGCTGACGAAGTTGTGCAGAGACTGCTTTCCACCGCGCCGAGGTCGATCGCAAGCACGTCTTCCTCTCTGGAGAAGCTCCCAACTCGGAGAAGACGTCGATCAAGTCCGAGACCAAGGCGGATTCTGTCGAAGTCCTCATCCCAGAGAAGAAGACCCACGTCCAGCGCCTGGCGCTCTATTCGGGCACCTGCACGCATGAGTCCCTTTTCAAGAGTCGGTCCACTCAATCTGCGGCGAAGCGCATAGAGCTGACGGTTCTTCTCCGCAGTGTTCGTCAGGCCTTTCGGTCTCATCTTCCTCCCGGCCGTCTTCTTCGCTGCTCTCGTCTTTGCCATCCCCGTTGGACTCGTGCGTACTTTCTACTTTCGCCAAACCTGCAACACTGACGCCCCTTTAGCTGGTCGACATCAGCTCGAACATCGCAGTAGTATCCGGTTCGCCTCCTTACAACTTCTCCGCATTCCAAACTGGCCTCGTGAGTTCCTCCTCTCTTCCTCCTAGCCTGTACTCACCGCGCGCAGATTTGGCTCGGCCCCACGATCGCTGGATTCCTCGCCTACCCTGTCTCTGGCGCGTTCGGCGACTGGGTCGCAGCGCGCGCGACGCACAAGGTCCGTCCTCGCTCCTCCGTCCTCCTCGAGCTGCTCGCTGATTCTCCCATCCCAGAACGGAGGTATGCACGATTTTTCTGGCTGACTCGCCAGGCGGTAGCTGATTTCTCGCGGCGCAGGCATTCGTGAGCCCGAGATGCGCCTCCCTGCGCTCTTCCCTTGCATCATTATCGGCCCGCTTGGGATGATCCTCTAGTGAGTACCCAGGTTCAGTTCCTGTGCGGCACTGATCTTTTCTGCACAACCAGTGGCGTCGGCATCGTGCATGGCCTGCACTGGATGTGCTCGACGATGGGAGTCTCGCTCCTTGTCTTTTCGCTCGTTGCTGCCACCAACCATGTGAGTTTGGGCGTTGGAGAGAAGCCAGAGTAAACCTGCTGACTCTGAGAACAGGGATTCGTCTACGCGATCGACTGCTGTGCGTAGCTACGTCGAGAGCGCGAATCGCAGCTGAAGCCCTGTCTCCTTCGCAGACAAGCCCATCGCGCCTGAAGTCGTCGTTGCCGCCCTCGGATTCAAGTCCATCAGTGCGTCTCCTCTCCGTTTGCAACTATCATGACTGACCCTCCCCGGCAGTCGGTTTCGGGCTCAGTTTCGGTACCAACGAGTTCGTCCCTCCTCCTTCCCTCCTCAACCAAGGCTAACTTTCCTCCCAGCTGGATCACTCTCGAAGGTTACCAAAACGCGTACATCGAAATGGCCGCCATCGCCGCCGGAGTCTTTGGTCTCTCAATCCCAGTACGTTCGTCTCCTTGCGTCTTGCGGGCAGGAGCTAACGATCGCACGTCAGTTCTGGCTTTGGGGAGCAAGCTTCCGCAAGGCCTCGTTCGGATGGAAGTTGACTTCCTGGATCCGTTGGGAGGCGGATAGGGACGATCTTCAGGTCGTTCTTCATTGAGCGAGGCGAGGGAGGGGGTGTTTGGAAGTCGGGTGTTTACTGGTCCCCGCGTAGCTGAGAAGGCGTTATTTGAAAACAGCGGAGCAGTGCTCCTTCAAGCAATCTTCTCCCTGCTCGAAGAAGGCTGCGAGCGTAAAGAGTATTGCGAAACGAGCAGCGAACAGAGGGGTAGGACTCGCTCGGCGTCGACTTCCCTCGCAGCCCAACACACCGAAAAGCAGTAGCTCCAACCCCGCGTCCACTTTCTCATCCAACTCGATTCCACTACCCGCCATCCTTGAACAACGGTTTCCAAACCTTGACCACGAAATCCCCTCCCCCACTCGCCAGCACTCCCTCCCCTTTATACCCTCTCCCCCCATCTCCCGCACACAAGAAATCCACAGCATAAACGCTCTCCCGATGTCCCTCGAGCCTCTGCACTCCGATCCCCGCATCGGTCGTCCCAGCTCCACCGACCGGAGCAGGTTTCGAGAGATCGTAGAGGAGTACGACGGGGTCTGAGGATCCTGCGGCGAGGAGGAGGGAGGAGGAGAGGGGACGGGAACGGGAGGCGGGGGAGGAGGTGGGGTCGTCGGAATCCGAGTCGTGGAAGGAGGAAGTCGAGTGGGGGTCGGAGGTGAAGGAGGGAGAGCGGGATCGGGTGCGAGAGGCGGCGGAACGGCGGGTGGAGGAGCTGTCGACGTCTGCGGGGACGTTAGTAGGGGCGAGAAGGGAGGAGGAGATGACGTACAGTCTCGACCTTGGAACCAGGAGGCGCGGATTGGCCACATGCGGTTCTTGCCCTTGAGCGTCTGGACGAGACGGGGAGAGGTCTTGAGGGGGTCGTTTCCGCGATCAAAGACGCGCACCACTGTTTCGTTCGTCAGTTCGGAACTTGTCTTGAGCACGGAGCTGAACTCACGGTTGTCGAACCCGACGCTCGCCATCCATCTCGGCTCGCCCTTCCTTCCCCAGTCGGGCGTCAAAGCAAGGCACGAGATTGGTGTTCCCTTCTTCGATGTGGTCGGCGCTGGAGGACCAAGAATAGAGGCGATGGATGAGCTGGCGGAGAGTGATGTCGGTTCGGGAGGAGGGAGGAACGTCGAGTTGCAGAGGGAGAAGTTCCGGATTTGGCCGTTCGAGTCGCCTACGAGGAGGTGCGGAGAGCGGCGGAAAGATTGACTGCACGGGTCGTCAGTCGTGCGCTCGCTCGGAGGGGAGGAAGGGACAAACATCGAGTTGACCATGGCGTCGTGCGTGACCACCACCGCTGGCTTCTCCATCCTCAGATCTCCGACAACAAGCTGCTTCCCGCTCGTCCCCCAGACAAATATGTTCCCGCTCTCACTCCCTGCGTCCGCGTGAGGGTGGAGCCATGCGACGGTCTGCACGAGGCCTTCGGTCGCGAGCGACCAAATTGGGGCGTAGGGAGCTGAGCCGGTTGAGGAGGGGGACGCGAGGGGGAAGACGTGGATCTGAGAGTCGAAGCCGCCCGAGAGGAGATGGGTCGTCGAGGGGGAGAAGGCGATGTCGGAGACTGGGCCAGAGTGAGGGGTGAGGTGCGCCATCTGTCGTTCTCGTCAGCCTCTGCACGGGAGGACGAGCGCGAAAAAACACACCTCTTCAACGTCTCCCTCGTCCCAAGCGTCTCCCTCTTCCGCATCTCCCTCGACCGCCTCCTTTGGCGCCCAAAGACGAATTCCATCGAACCCCGCGCTCGCCAGCAGCCTGCCTCGCCCAACGCACTCGGTCTCCGAGAACCGCACAGCGTAAACCGCTCCACGATGTCCCTTGAGGTCGTATCCCCTCCCCCACCTCCAGCTTTCCCGCTCATCCCGCTTTAGTCGCGTCTCGGGGAGACTGATGTCGAGATCTCGCTTGAGCGACGCATCTCTTGCTGCGGGGTTTGCGGCGCGAGAAGAGGTGGAGGAGGGAGAGGAAGGACGAGGAGGAGCGGCGGGGAAGAGGGCCGAGGCGATGGAGGAGGGAGTCGAGGGGAGAGCTGGGACGAGAGCTGGAACAGCGGGGAGGATGGGCTCGTTCAGGCGCATGAAGTCGGCGTGGGCAAAGGGTGATCTGAGAGGGGTCGAGGGGCGGTTCGAGGGGGAGGAGGAGGTGCTGTAGGCCGTCGTCGTCGTCCCTGGCTGGGAAGGAGGAGGGAGGTCCACCGCCGGCGTCGCGCTCACCACTACCGGTACTGGGACTTCCACCACCGGAACAGCAGCAGCAGTTGCGGGAGCAGGCTCTCCCTCCTCGTCCCTCGCCCTCGCCTTGCCCTTCCCTCCTGCCTTGCCCCATCGCCAACTGACCTCCCACAGACTCCCCCTCAACGACTCGTTCTCCTTCTCCAGCACCTCGAGCCTGGACTTGAGGCGCTTGTAGTCACGTAGAAGGCGTTCGTGGATCGCTGGGTCGACGATCGAGGCGTGCGCCGGCAGCGGAGGAGCTGGTGGAGGTCGAGCGACGGTGTCGGCTTGAGAGTACGTCGCGGTCGTTGCCGTATCAGCTCGGGTGGGGTTATCGAGCTGAGCCAGGCTGGCCGGCGTGACTGGGTCGGCCATCAGCCTCAAGGGGAGCTCCCGAGTGTCGAGGGGAAGTGGTCGAGGGTAGAAGAGGGCGACTGCCTTCGAACGCTCCTTGTCCTCCCGCCTTCACCTCGATCTCAACCTCAGCCACGCCAGGACTTGGTTCAGAGCTACTCGAGACTACAAGGAACAGCTAGACAGCTCTAGACCGTCAGGACAGGACGACAAGACGCGCCATCAGCAGCTCCTGCTTCTGCTCCCCGAGTTCCTCCTGCTCCACGTGCCGTAGCTCTTCCGTATCACCAGAATGGTAAGTAGGCTAGCTGAGCACTCCCTTTGAAAGCCAAGTCCATCCTCCTCGGCTCTCAGTTCCATTGGCGCGCGACTCTCGTCTTCCGGCGTGTGAGGTTGGATGAGGGGGGAAGGGGGGCAGGTTGCTACGACGGGGATGAATCGCTGACTCTTTGGACCTTGTACAGATGCGACCAGCTCTCCTGCACCCCGGCGTCCTCCTCCGAACTCCCCAACGCCTCCCCGCACGCCTCCTCCCTCATCGCCGATCCCTCTCCCTCTGGGGCGGTTCCCCTCCCCATCCTAGCGCCGATGCTCCCCTTGCCGACCCCTTCGACTCTCCTTCCTCCGACCTCTCCATCCCTTCGACCCTCATCCACAACCCGACCTTCTTCGAACCCCTCTCCACCGCCCTCCTCGCCCTCCCTCCGTCCCTCTCCCTCTCCTACGCTCTCTTCCTCTCCATCTTCACGCTCGTCCTACGAACTTCCACCACCCTACCTTTGACGCTATGGCAGCGCGCACGGACAAGAAAGTTTGCAGACGTCGTGATGCCCCTCATTCGCAAGGCGCAAGCGATCGCAAGGATCGAAGTGCGGGACCAGTGCCGGCGGGCAGGGAAGAGCTACGAAGAGTACAACAAGGCGTACAAAGCCCGGGTCCGTCCTTCCTCTCCTCTCTCTTCTCCCAACCTAACTCCCCCTCGCAGGCTCGGAAAGACGCTGCCATCCTCGCCTCAGCCAACGGCGCAACTCCCATGCTCACCCTCCTCCTCCCACCCCTCCTCCATATCCCCATCTTCATCTCCACGACCCTCATCCTCCGCGACGCCTGCCAACGGTCCCTCGCCTCCCTCCCCCTCCTCCCGACCGACCCATCAGCACCCTACTCCTCCCTCGCCCTCGCCCACCTGCACGACCTCGCCGCCACGCCCTTCCTCTGGTGTCCTTCCATGATCCTCCCTGACCCGACTATGGGACTCCCACTAGCTGTGGGACTCGCGGCGCTCGCGAACGTCGAACTGAGCGCCAAGACGAGGAGAGCGACGGCTGCGGCGGCGATGGCGGTGGCGCAGAGTAGGGCGAAGGAGGAGGAGAGGAAGAAGCCGGTTGTGAGGAAGGCGGGGACGTTGACGAATGCGGAGAAGAGGAGGCAGATGGGGGTTAAGAAGGTTGAGGATGAGGGAGAGCAGGAGGAGGAGCCGAGGACGGCGAGGATCATTACGAATGCGCTGAGGGTTAGTGCCGTGCTGTTTATTCCGATTGCGGCGATGGCTCCTGCGGTGAGTTCTTCTTTTCGGGGCGTGGGGAGGGTGGAACTGATTGTTCGGTCGCGATAGGCGGTTTGTGGATACTGGTTGACGAGCAACTTGTTCACGCTCAGCCAGAACGCAGCGTTCGGCTGGATCGATCGGAGGAGAGAGGAGGAGCGACGACTGGCGGAAGCAGTTCGAGGTCGACCTTAATTATCGAGTCTCGCGGGGCGTCGACTGGTTTCCCGACTGCTCGTTCTCACCCTCACTGCTCGATCGCGAATGCCGAATCGATTGGCTAGCTACCAGAGCTCACGTTACTGCAGGGTATCTCACTCCCGGGTATCCCCCCTCCCACTCCACTACACCCTCCCCTCTTCCTGCTCATCAATCAGCTCCACCTCGGCCCGCAAACAAGTGAGCAAGACTCACCTCCCTCGCACCCGTCCAACGCACTCTCACGTTCCCCTCACTCCACGACCTCTGCACTCCTCCTCTCATCCTCCTCCCGACCCTCTCCTCCCCAATAAACAGCGTCGGCCACCTCCCTCCCTCCCCTCGAACTTCCGTCTCCCTCGACGGCACCTCGGCTCGTATCCCCTCCTCCGGAAGACCCTCTTCGCCAATCTCGATCCTCACATCCTCGCCTCGTTCCTTCCTCCTCGCTGGCGAAGCGAGGACGAGACGAGGACGCGAGTAGTGGATCGGGAGGATGGGCGAGTTGGTCCCTAGCGGTCTCGAGGAAAGGCGAGTGGAGGATTGGGAGAGGAGGTGTAGGACGATTCGAGAGGTGAGGAGGGAGGTGAGGAGGGTCGACCCGGCTGAATTGATGGATTGGACTGAGGTGGTGGGGACTGCGATGCGCGTTAGCGGAGGAGGAGGGAGGAGGGAATGACGCACGCAGGTTGAGGATTACGTTCGTTAGAGCTACGAGGCCGACGACGATGTAGAAGAAACCTGATTGTCGGAAGAAAGTGCGAAGGAAGGGAGCGAACGTGCCGAGACCTGCTCGACGGTAGTGGATCTGTTGCAGAGGCGTTAGCTCGGTCGATTCTGGATAAGGTGGGGGAGACGCACGAGTCGGGATAGTGTTAGAAGCATGATGATCGTGTCAAAGGCGAAGGGAGCGACCCAGAAGAGGAGAGCGTGAGTTGGATTGGCGGCCTTTCCGAGGGCGACGCAGCCGAAGATGGGAGCAGGAATGCTCGTAGCTGTTTCGGTTGGAGTCAGAGATGAACGTTGCGCGGTGAAAAGGACTCACGACGAAAGTGCGCGGCGGCGTAGAGGATCAGAGTTCCTTCGGCAGCGAGGAGAAACAACAGTCTGCGAAGCGAAGAGTCAGCTGGGTGGACCCGGCACGAAGGAAGCGACGAACAAGGCTAGGATTTTTTGACTTCGCTCAAAAAGTGCCCAGACTCGGAGAGAGAAGATGGCGGAGCACGTCCTGCGGAAGGGCGTCAACCTCGCTATCAGCTGAAGCCTGCCAGGAGAACGCACAGGATGGTGATCGATGCTCCAACAGGTACTATGAGAGCAACTCGAAGACAGCGTTCTGCGCGAGCTATTAGCTTGGAGCTCGCTCGCGCAAGGTCGACGCACCCCGGGGAACGTTGCTGAGGAGAAGATAGAGCGACGTGATGCTCGACGCCAGCGTCCAATACCGACTACGACGCACGCAAATCAGCTTTACCACTCTATCTGAAGCTCCCTGAACTCACTTGATCAAGTACAAGAGCTTCATCCATGAGAACTTGGCCTGCTCGACCCGTCAGCTCCCCTCCTCCTCCCTTCCCCTTCAGGCTGAACTCACCCGCCACACGCACTTCCACTCGGTCCCCAGGTTCGTAAGAGTGTCCCAGACCAGTACGGCCACTGCGCAGATCATGAGTTGTTTGGCGAAGGCGATGCGCGCTCGAATCGTCGGGTCCAGGAAGCTGACGCCGGCTTGGCTCAGGTGCATTCGAAGTCCCTTCGCCTGCTGCTGTTCAGCTGGATTGAGAGGTGAGGAACGGGTTCAGGAGGGGGATGGAGGAGGAGAAGAGGGTCGTGGCCTAATTTTCGGGAGCGGGAGAGGAGTTCGAGGAGCTGAGGGCGACCAAACTTCCTCGGACTTGGGCGCTTTCTTCCACTTTTTTCTACCTCTCTGGCGACCTGTCGTCGAAACAGTGACAAGAAGCCCAGTCGTGCGATAACCAATTAGTTCCGGTTCCCCAACAGCTCTACGCCGTTCCTTTAACCCCCCCGAGATCCCATCCTCCCCTTCTCCCATCTAGTTCTTTTCCGCGAGAGCCCTGGCCTCCGCCTCACGCGCCTTCCTCTCGACCTCCTTGAGATCAATCTCCGATTCGTTAAGGATGACCATTTTCTTGTCGACCTCGATGGCGTTCTGGGTGTTGCCGAGGTAGAAATTGGTCTGCGAAGGGGGGATGCGTTAGAGCTGAGAGCGATCAGGTAGAGCGAGACGTACGGTGAGAGCGGCGGCGACGAGGGGGACGATCGAGAAGATGAGAGCCGGGAGGTAGAGGTTGTTCTTGACCGTATCGTTGTAGGCTGCGAAGATTGTCAGCGAACAGATCTCGGATGAGAACAGCGAGAAGCGAAACGCACCCAGGAGAACGAGCTCGCGAATCTCAGGCTCCGTAGTACGAGCGACAGTGATGGACCCAAAGATGGTGGAAATCTCCTCGGCAGAGAGTCGGCCGCTAAGCCGAGCAGTGAGGTTCTCGGGCATCTTGCTCGTCCAGATGGCGGAGGCGATGGCGTTTCCGATGGATCCTCCGAGACCCGTCCAAAGGGAGAGAAGGGCAATGACGGTGGCGGTGTCGTGGTGAGGGACGGAGGCTTGCGAAGCCACCTGAGATCCGATGACCGAGAATGCACCCTGCGAAGCGAAGGGTTAGATCTCGGCGGACGACGAGAGGAGGGGGAGACAACGCACTCCGAGAGAGATCAGGTCCTGAGCCATGACAAGAACACCGTCGGTGGCGTTGTCGCCCGTTCCGTGGTACACAAGAGCCATTCCGCTGGAAAAACCGAGTCAGCGAACGCCACTCCCTAAGGAAATTAAGACTCACATGATGCGGACAGAGACTCCAAAGAACTGGAGCCACTTGTAGCGGTGAGTGACCCTTTGGAGCACACCAGCGACGATGCCGAAAGTGCAGAGTCCGACTCCCTGCGAGCGAGCAGAAGGTGATGAGCGACCACCTCGAGCTTCGAAAACGAGAAAAACTTACGAGGGTGTTGAGGAAGAAAGTCTAGTCGCGGAGAGACCAATCCTTGACGACGTAGACCCAGGACGAGTAGTAGAGCGTTGGAGGTATCCCTGCGACGAGAACACACCGAGTCAGTGCTTGCAGGGGGCGATGGAAGGGATCAACAAACGGAGAAGTAGTAGAACCAATCGATGACAACGCAGCAGATGAACGTCTTGTTGAGAATCCGGCGGGGCATCATGGGGTAGGTGGCGAAGAACATCTCCCACTGGAGAAGGAAGGAGGTCAGCGTCCTGGCTCCCCACCGGAATCGAGTGATTGAGGCTTACGACAATCCAAGTGACGAGCAGGATGCACCCAACCGTCTCCATCGCAATCAGCGAAGCTGGGAAAGTGAAGGCATTAGCTCGGGACCAAAGAGAGTCGAGGGATCGGCAGCTCACGAGTCTTCCATCCTCGCGAAGCGCTGGCAAACAGCGTAAAGGGAACAAGGATTAGAGTCCACGACGTTCCGAAAAGGATCAACCCGAGACCTGTTGTTCCAAACGGCGTCAGTGGCGGGCTCAGCAAGCAGTCCCAAACGACGAGCTCACCATCGATGATGCGGAAGTAGTAGATTGACATCTGCAAAAAGGTCTTGTTCTCCTCGCCCTTGAGAGCGACTCGACGAGCGTGGGAGGAGGAGGCGAGCGAGAGCTGCGAGCGAGGGAGAGGTCAACGGGAAGCACGGCGCGGAAAACGAATTTGGCTTGAGACGTACAGCACCGATCTTCTTGGCCTTGATATCGGCCCAGAAGAGAACGACAAGAGCAGGAGTGATGCAGGCGGGGAGGATGATGGCGACTGCCGAGGGAGGGAAGTCAGCTGAAGCTCTTGCGGAATGCTTCGGCGAGAGGTAGCTCACACATTCCGTATCCCCACCTCCATCCACCAGCGGTGATTCCCTGAGTGATGAATCCAGCGATAAAGGCGTTGACCTGCGAAGTGGCGGAGGACGTCAGTCGTCGACACGAGCCTGGAAGAGCTGATCGCGCGCACGATGTAAGGAGCTGCAGAGAATGATCCAAGTTAGCATTGGCGCTCAAGAAGGTAGGAAGAAGTGAGGACGCACAAGCAGCGAGTCCCTGAGCCACACCACGCCACTGCAAGTCGGTGATGTCGGCGAGGACGATGGAGGTCGTCAATTCGAGACCGACACTTCCGACGGTCATCATGAGCTGTCCAGCGGCGACGGCGTCAACACCCTGGCACGAGGCCATGAGTATCAGTCCGAGGATGTAGAACACGAGCGATCCGAGGTAAGCGTGAGGTCGCGAGGTGATATCAGCGATCTGCGAAGGCGAAGAAGAGGTGAGTTCGTGCGCTGGGGAGGCGTGGTGTGTTGCGTACCTTGGCGATGAAGGGCCTGATGACGGTTCACATGATGGAAGTGGCAGTCGAGATTGTTCCGAGAAGGGAGTGCTCCGAGAACGCCGACGTAGCGAAGGCATAGTCTGCGGAGCGAAGAAGCGATTAGTGAGTTGGTCGGGGAGAGGGGGATGTTCTCGTAGGAGGGACGGCGACAGGGTTTGGGGAAATGAACATGGGAGAGAAAGTGGGTGGGAGAGAGGGGGGG
>JANGFH010000129.1:0-52202 GCA_025758715.1 Glaciozyma martinii | reverse complement strand
TCCTTCCCGGTGCGGTTCGCTAATGGCTTTTAAAGGGTGTCTCCCCCGCCGCCCTCAGCTACATCACTGGCTTCAGTACCAGCTTTGGTGGGCACCGCCCCTGCTCTCGTTCTCCGCTCAGACTTGCTAACGATCAATGCTCTCCAGGATCCTCCACCGCTGTCGCCAAGTCGCCCTACGTCAACGGAGCCATCTACGCCGCTGATATGAGGTGCGTTTGCGTTTACTTCTCCTAGGTGGCGACCCTGGCTAACGATTCACCTCCAGCAACCCCACTCCCGCCTACTTGACTGCCGCCGTCTCCAACATGGAGACTGCCTGTGCGTCTTGTTCTCTGTACGTTTTGTGGCATTTTTGACGCCTTTGTACGCGACAGACGTCCAGGCCAACGGCTTCGTCAACCCCGACGAGACTGAGCTCCACGACGGAGACCTCAGTGGCCTCACCCTCGCTCCCGGACTCTACAAGTGGTCCTCCTCGGTCTACATGCCTACGGACCTCGTCTTCAAGTGCGTTTGTCTCTGTTTCGTCCTTGAGCGAGCGAAGACTGACTTGTGTCGCCTTCTCCAGCGGAACGTGAGCCCCTCCTGCTTCGCCACTTTCTTTCGGTCAAGTTTCTGACCCCTGCTCTTCATCCAGTGCCGAAGACACCTGGGTGCTCCAGGTCGCCGGTACCCTCAAGATGTCTTCCAACACCAGGATCGTGCGTCCCCTTGCTCACTCTCTTCTTGAACGGCCGCTAACGATGCGATCCTGCGCAGACCCTCACCTCGTGCGTCTTTCTTCTCCCATCGTGTCGCCGCTCCACTACTAACCAAGTTCTCACAGGGGAGCCAACGCCACCAACATCGTCTGGGCTGTCGCTGACGCCGTCACCTTCGGCGCCGGATCCCACTTCGAGGGCATCATCCTCGCCGCCACTGGAGTCACCCTCCAGACCGAGGCCTCCATGTACGGTCGCATCCTCGCCCAGACCGCTGTCTCCCTCCAGAAGGCCACCCTCGTCGCTCCCTTCGTCCCCGCCCCCGAGGTCGTCACCAAGCGCTCCGTTGTTCTCCTTTAAAAAGGTGAGCGCATCCTCGCTCGCTCGCTCGCTCGCACGCCCTCCTAACTTTGCTCCCCCCTTCCAGTGCAACTTGATTCATTTCGATCCTATACTGCACAATCTAAGCTTCATCCAATTCTCTCCAGCGCTTCCTTTTTCGTGGTCCCTGTTGATATCCTTCGCGCTTTAGTGAGGCATGCGGAGCACGCAATTCCGCTCCTCTCTCCGAAGGGTGCGTTCCTTTGCGTGGACGGTTCTGCGGTTCTTTCGTCTCGGAAATACCGCTGGACCACAGACGCGCGTATCGCGATCTTCGAGCTGTGGGAACCTCGGCAGCGAAAGAAAGTACTCCCGGAGAGGATCAGCACGAATCCAGCAATCCTCCATTGCTGCGACTACAATCGAATTACCGAGAGCTGAGATACTCTCCCCCGGCGTGCTTGTTCGAAAAGAAGGGAGACACGCCCTTGCCCACACGCGAGCGGCCGCAGTGTTGCCGCCGCCAAGGGAGGGGGTCGTTTTGGTTCCCTCCTCCTCTCTTTCGGCGCTTCGCCAGGATCAGTTAGGATCAGCTCAAGTCAGCAATCCTGCTCTCTGCTGTGACCACTCAGCAGCGGTTCCGCCGGGTTCTAGCGTGAGGAAGTCGCCCCTCTTCCTCCTCACCGTCATCCTCGCCGCGGGCGGGCCCACGAGCGTACTGGCAGCGTTCTGCGCCACGGAGCACTCCAACCGAATCAACACTTGCTTTGGAGCGCTTCGCGTGCCCTTTCCCGTCGCCGTCTTCTCAACCTCGCCGATTCGGCGCGCCCTGCAGCCCAACTGCTCACCGGGCACACTTGCTCAGTCGACCAGGCTCACCGCAACACGTTCGGTGTGGCAGCGATCCAAATTATAAGCGTACGTAGCTGCGAACAGGAAACGATCACCCCTGCACTACTCACCAGCGGCGCGGCGGCACGTCCTTCTCAACTCTGTTTCCTCATTCCTGCCTGCCTTGGGGGTTCTCTTCGAATCGACGCTTGTTCAACTCAACTGAAGGAGGTACACGCGCTTCGTCGTCACCCTGCTACTGCCAACCCTATATAAACCTGCGTCGGTCGTCTACTCCCTCTCTTCTCTTCAACCTCCTCACTCCGCACCCCTCCTCCCAAAAACCCACCTCCATCAGCCATGTCCTCTTCCCTCGCCTCCCTAATCGTTGTCGGTCTTGCCGTGCGTACTCTCTCCCTGACCTTGCGGACGCCTCGCTGATCTCACTCAATCCACTTAGGCCTTCGCCGGCTCTGCCAACGCTCAGCGCAACCTCACCGTCGACCTTGGAGTCGCCGAGAACTTTGCCATCCTCGCTGGTGCTGGTATCTCTTCGGTCCCTGACTGCTCCATCACTGGAGACTTGGTGAGTTCCTGTACCTCTTCCTTCTTCTTGCAGGTCGCTAACGGCTTTCGAAGGGTGTCTCCCCCGCCGCCCTCAGCTACATCACTGGATTCAGCACCAGCTTTGGTGGGCATCATTCCTGCTCTCGTTCTCTGCCCGGGTTTGCTGACGATCAACCCTCATTAGGATCCTCCACCGCCGCCGCCCAGTCTCCCTACGTCAACGGAGCCATCTACGCGGCTGATATGAGGTTAGTTTTGATTTCCGGCCTTTGCACTCCAGGAGCGCGAGCTGATACTTTGATGCCAGCAACCCCACTCCTCCCTACTTGACTGCCGCCGTCTCCAACATGGAGACTGCCTGTGCGTCCTCTCGTCGCGCGGTTTTGGATCTTTGCTGACGCTTTTGTACTTGACAGACGTCCAGGCTAACGGCTTCGTCAACCCTGACGAGTCTGAGCTCAACGGCGGAGACCTCAGCGGCCTTACCCTCGCTCCCGGACTCTACAAGTGGTCCTCCTCGGTCTACATGCCTACGGACCTCGTCTTCAAGTGCGTTCTCTCTCTTTTGTCCTTGAGCGAGCGAAGACTGACGGTCTTCATTTTCCAGCGGAACGTGAGAGCCTTCTGCGACCATTCTTCTAAGATCGGCTTCTGATCCCTACTCTTAATCCAGTGCCGAGGACACCTGGGTTCTCCAGGTTGCTGGTACCCTCAAGATGGCTGCCGACACCAAGATCGTGCGTCCCCACTTCACTGGCTCTCTTCGCAACAGTATGCTGACGAAACCCTGCGCAGACCCTCACCTCGTGCGTCTTTCTGGTTTCATCGTGACGCTGTTCCAGTGCTGACACAAGTGTTCGCGCAGGGGAGCCAACGCTACCAACATTGTCTGGGCTGTTGCTGACGCCGTCACCTTCGGCGCCGGATCCCACTTTGAGGGCATCGTCCTCGCTGCCTCGGGAGTCACCCTCCAGACCGGCGCCTCTATGTACGGTCGCATCCTCGCCCACACTGAGGTCGCCCTCGACAAGGTCACCCTCGTCTCTCCCTTCATCCCCGAGCCCGAGGTCGTCACCAAGCGCTCCATCGCTCGCTGGCTCTAAAAACGTGAGTGGAATGCTCGCTCCCTCGCATGCCGTCCTGAATTTGCTTCTTCCTCCAGTGCAGCTTGATTCAACTTGATTATAGACTGCACAATCTACACCCTTTTCTCATCACTGCGATCCGCTCCCTTGTTTCTCGCGTCTCCCGGTGCAGCGAGGTTTGCGAAGCCGCAACTCTGCTCTTCCAGATCTTGACGATGTTTCTTTGGGTGGAACTTGCTTGAGCTCTCGCTCCTTCTCTCGCGACGAGTTATTGCATGGGCTTTCACCAGCGAGAGAGAGGAGGACGCACGAAAGGAGAGGAAAGGCGCGAACGGCGATTGACTTGCTCCTCTCACCCAGCACAGACGTCCCCTTCTCTCAGCTCCGTGTGTATGAACAAGTTGCACCAATCGACTCTACAGGACAGCCTTGGGCATAAACTTCATAGCTTGGCGAGTTCCCAAGTCCGCGAGAACTGCGAAAGCGGACACAAATGAGCCAGGGTGCGTCTGCTCGACTCCAGTGACGACGTACCTTCTTCCGATCCTCCCAAAAGTGAATCGAACTTCCAGCAACGCTGGTGCTGTTCAATAAAGACTCCCATACCTCCCTGCGTGATCCCTCGACCGCCCCAGATTTGAACGGCGTCGTCGGCGACTACGAGGACCTCGAATCAGCACGATCTTCCGCAGGTGAGTAGGGACAACGTACTCTCTCCGGCTGAGCGACTGAGGTAGAACTTGAGCAACGCCATAGGTCCACCGAGGCGTTTGGCCTGCTCAGCGTAATCCATGTTGCACCTGCAGATCGAGCCGCATCAGCGAACTGCTTCGCACGAGAGACGAAACGAAAGACGCACATCTGGAACGTGAGGTGCTCGAGCCAGGATTGACCGCTCTCGACCTTGGCGAGCATGACGGCGAACTTTTGGCGAATGACAGGTTGGTCGATGAGAGGTTTGCCTGGCGAGGTTGAGTCGTCAGCGAGGGCTCGAGAAGAGGAGCAAGAGAAGCGTACCAAAGACCTTTCGCAGGTGCGCCCATTTGAACGACTCTGCAGCAACGGTCAGGGGCGATTCAAGAAAGGAGTGGCGAAGAACGCGAACCTTCGTAGATCACGCGACTGTAGCGAGCGATGCGGCAGCAAATCACCCACCTTTCGTGGTTACTACGAAGAGAAAGTCGTTAGCGACGGCGAAGTCACTCGAGGAGCCGATGCCAACTCACAAGTTGCTTAGAATGACCTTCAATCCCTTGCCTTCCTCTCCGAGCAGGTTCTCGACGGGGACAAGGGCGTGATCAAAGTGGACCGTCGCCGTTCCCGCAGCGTGAGAGTACGACGTCTTGATCACCTTGGTCTCGACTTGGTCGGAGCGAGGAATGAGGAGCATCGAAAGCGACGTCTCGCTCGTCCGAACCCCGGTCATGAAGAAGTCCGAAAAATGCCCATTCGTAATCTGCAAACGGCTCAGCTAGGTTGGAGAAGAGAGCAAGAACGGCGTACCCATTTCTTGCTGCCCGTCACCTCGAAGAAGCGTCCGCACGGGGTTTTGCGCGCCCAAGTCGACATGCCCTGCACGTCGCTGCCAGCTCCAGCCTCGCTACTGGGAATCGAAAGCAGGGCGTTAGTTTGTCACACGATCCAAGGCTCGAGAAACCTACATCGCGAGCGAGATGAACTTCTTGCCGGCGAGGATGTCGGGGAGGAGCTTCTGCTGCATCTCTGCGGTGCCGTAGTTGAGGATTGGCGGGAGTCCTGAAGAGGTCGTTAGCGAGTGCTGAAGAGGATCTGCTGGCGAGTCGACCCACCAATCACCATTCCAGCCTGCAAACCAGCCATGTATCCAGGGGCTCCGATCCGCACGAGTTCCTGGATCACGACGAGCTCGTGAAAGTAGTTGAACGCCTTGGGATCGACGCCGCCAGGCAAGGTCCTTCCGTGCAAGTGAGGCCCGGGACCCATTCGCACTGCGACCGAAATCAGTACTCAATCTCGAAAGAGGAAAGAGGAGAAATCGACGCACTGGCATGAATCTCCCACCTCGGAGTCCCCATTAGCTCCACGAGCTCCTTCGTCGGCCGTTCGTGCGAAGCCTCATGCTCTCTCGCCTCCTGCTTGACCTCGACGTCGAAGAACATCCTCATCTCCTTCTGCAGCGCTCGGTGGCTGTCGTCGTAGTACGGCGACTTGAACGACGTCGTGAGCCATCCAGGCTCGGCGTGCGGGACGAGAGAGAGCTCTCCAGGAACGGGGTAGACGTATTGCGGCGTGGCGTCACGGATTTTGCCGATGATGAGGCGCTCGTACTTGCTGAGGACCTCCGAACGATGGAGGGAGAAGAAAGCCTCTGACGCGTCGCTGCCAGCGATGCCCTCCGTGAAGAGGACGTGGGCTCCTCCAGGGTGGAGGTCGGCGAAGCGGGAGAGGTCGTAGACAACGGTGTCGATTACGCTGCAAGGAGGAGGGCGGTCAGCTGGGAGGCGCCTCAAGCCAAGGAGGGACTCACATCCAGAGGTCTCCCTCGCGTGAGTGCTTTGCCACGTCAGCTAGGGAGTACAGAGTGTCCTTCTTTGAACTCGACGACATGGCTTGAGAGAGAGGACCAATCGCGCGGAGCCCCTCGAAGCTCGAAGCTCGTCTCGTGCCGAGTTGCCGGATGAGATCCTCCACTCAGATGTCGTCTAAACAAGAGTGTCCGTCTGCAATTGCAGCGCTATTTATGCAAGGGGGAAGAGAGGATAATCAAACAACAGCCCCAGTCCAACGACCACCACGAGTCCCAACCCAGCGAACCAACTCGGCCGCCCACTCCTCTCGCCAGAATTGTCCCGCGCCGTCGAACCCGCGTTCCCACTCTTCTCCGTCACTCCTCCAGGGACGCCAACTTGATTCGTGACGTTCACTCGAGCGTCGGCATCGGCGCGCGCGAGGCTGGAGTGAGGGAGTCGTCAGGCGGCGAGCGAGGCAAGAGCGACGAGGGACGACGTACAAATCGGCGTTGATGGTCGCTGCCGCGGAAAGGAGGCAGAGCGTGTTGACCTGCGTCTTGGGTCCTGGAGAGTGAGAGCGAGGTTAGAAGAGGTACGCCGCGTGCTTGAGCGAAGAAAAGGAGGTACCCGCTGTCGTTTCGTTCCACTGCTCGGCGACGGCGTCAGCGCCACAGTCCTGCTGAACTCAACAAGAAAAGCGACTCACAGGACCTTCCCACCATTGCCCAAAGAGCCAAGTCTCGTCGACGTTGTTCCAAACGACCGAGAGAAGTTGCGTGTTGATGTAGTTGTAAATGTTCTGATCCGGTCGCGCGAGGTAGAGCTCCGACATGCCCATGACCAAGATTCCCTTGAACTGCGCGCGCAAAAAGGTCATCAGCAAACTCCCGCTCCGACGAAGGGGGAAGGAGAACGCACGACGAGCTCGTCCTGCTGACAGCCAGGAGGGAGGTCCGGAGAAGGCTGCGGGTCCGTCTCGCATCCCTCCTCGAGGATTCCTGTCCCCTCCATCGAAAAGTCCCGTATGGCAGCGTACGCGATCGACCTCCCAAGATCGAGCAAGGTCTCGTTCCCCGTCGCATAGAACAAGTCGGCGAGACCAAAGAGGAATGCGCCCGAATTGTACGTCCATGACTCGAGGGCGACGGGTACGCAGTCGGGAGAGTTGATCGTGTCGTACACTCGGCCAGTGCTGGGCTCAAAGGCCCAACCGAGCCACCAGTTGAGCGTTCGGAGGGCTTCGTCGTAGTATGACGAGTTGCCTGTGTACCTATACAACCGCGCGAGCATGGAGAAATGTAGACTGAATGGCAGAGGAGTTAGTGAGATGCCAGCGAGCCAGCGAGCTCGAGAAACATACCCGTTCGTGATGGTGTTCTTAATGAGAGGTCGCCAGGTGAGCCAAAGCACGCCTCCGCCGCAGCTGTCGTCCCAGTAGAGCGTGTTGTTGGCCGAAATGTTGACAGTCGCTTCTAGCCACGTCTCGTTCCCGTATAGCTCGTACCCTCGCAGAGCAAACATCCCCCACCAGGCTGCGAAGCGATTTAGCTGCGCGCACAACCTTGCTCCAGGACGGTACGCACTCTGATCATCAATATAATCATCAATCATGTAGCCAAGGTCAGAGTTCTTGTTGAGCAGGTCCTCGATGAGCAACTTGTTCCCTGCGAGTAGCTGCGTCAGCGTCAAACCAGATCTCGGAGGAGCGACGACGAACCTTGGTTCCCGAGAGCAAGATCGAGGTTGGCATACGCCATTCCGAGCACTGGTACTTGCCACCACGCTGTCCACCTGCAAGCAGATCGCAAGCTTAGCTTCCATCCTCGCGCACAGCACAACAATACGAGACGCACTGGTACAGGCCATCCTCGTACCACGTCTGCATCCTCGCCACCGCCGCCTGAGAAATCAACGCTATCGTCGTCAAGTTGTTGATATCCACATCTGCCCTCGTCGAGTCCCCATCAGCTCCCGCGATCTCCTCGTACGAACAGCCGCATACTCACAAGCAGCAGGCGGCCACGGAGCTTCCGACACGGTGATGATGTCCCTCTTTCCTGGGACCTGCCTGTGCGGTACAGGAGGCGCCACTAGAGGATGCCGAGACCATGCTGGAGCCGGGTTGACGCCCTCCTCGGGCAGGACGAGATCGAGGAAGGCGAGGTCCTCGAGGCTGGGCTCCTCGTAGGCTGGGCCCTTGTAGGTTTCGCGACCGGAGGAGTGGAGGTAGGGAGGCTGGGAGGAGGCTGCTGGAGTGGTATCGGAGGGAAGGACGCTGGCGAGAGAGGGGAGGACGTTGAGCAGGCCGAGGGCGACGAGGAGAACAGCACGAGTCCGGTCAAGGCGCCGACAGGGGGGTGGCATTGAAAAGGAGACTGAGTCGGTCTGGGTGAAAGAAGGAGTTCGCTTGAGCTTGAGCTCGAATTGATTCTCGAGTTGAGAGAGAGAGGAGAACAAACAAGAGTTGATTGACGCTTTGCCTCCGACTACGACACTCCCTCTACACCAGTACAGCACAGTCGCTAAAGTAGCCCAGCGATCCGAGCTAGTACAGCAACAGCGACAGATCCTTGACAGAGCGACCACCGCCGTCGGTTCGTCCCTCTCTCCTCCCCTCCCTCCCCCCTCCCGCCCTCGCTAACGATTCGAACAGTCATGTCGTCCTTCTATGATGGCGATTTACAAGTGTACGACTTCGGTGACTCTTTGGAGGACAACCTGGGAGGTCTGCTCGAGGAAGGCCTCAACGAGTACAACGACGAGACGTTCGGAGAACTCGAGGTCGAGACCAGCGCACCAGTCGGTGAGTGGCAGGCTTGGAGGCTCTGCGGCGGGGACGACGAGCTGACTCGTGCTCGTTGGGGGCGCAGGTCGGGACTTTGACTTTGCTGGATCGACCTCCCGCTTCCTAGGAGGACCTCAGCCCCTCGTACCCGCCGAGTCAAGCTGGACCAGCACCGCGCACCAGCCGACCCGCCCGTCGCCGTGGAACACCCTCGACGCCGATCCCCTCCTCTCCGCCACGCCACTCCAACTCTCCTTCCCCCAGCACCAGCCCGCCCAGCAGCAGCAGCAGCAGCAGCAGCAGCAGCAGCAGCAGCAGCCCCGCCGAGGTGCGAGGACGTTGGAGGAGATCGAGGCCGAGTTGAGGGCGCAGACGGCCGGCCACCAGCAACAGCCTCCCCAGCAGAGGGCTGGTCGACCGCTCACGCTCGAGGAGGTCGAGGCTGAGATGCTTCGGAACGCGCGGTCGCCTCAGCCGGCACCTCAGCAGCAACAGCAGCAGCAATACGTCCCCTCGCCTCAGCTCCAGTCGGCGTACCCTCCCCAGCACCAGCAGCACCAACAGCACCCCTTCCCTCAGCAGCCGAACGCACCTTTCGGACAGCAGCCCTTTGGCTTCCCTCCCGGGATGCCTGGGATGCCTGGCCCTGGACCGGCGTTCTCGCAGCAGCAGTTCCAGCAACAGCAGCAGCAGCACTTTCTCCATCAGCAGCACCTCCAACGCCAGCAGCAGCCCCAGCAGCAGCAGCCGTTCCAGCAATCTCCCTTCCAACAGGGACGTCCTGGCATCTTCCCTCCCGGCATGCTCCCTCCCACGAACCTCCCCTCTCCCTCCCTCCACCCCGCCCAACAGCCCCTCTCCAACCTCCCACCGAACGTCCCGACCGCCGCACCTGGCAACATGATGGGCACGCTCTTCCCGCCTCTCCCCTCGCAGGGTAGCGTCGCGTCGGTCGAGCAAGGCTTGCAGTACCTCTCAATGAACCAGCACACGCAGCACCCTTCGCTCGTCGGCGCGCAGCTCCAGGCGCTCCTCCAGCAGGCGCAGATCCAGGCGCAGAAGGAGGCGGGAGCGACGGAACCGGCGGAGCAGACGGAGGGACAGAAGCAGGCGGCTGCTGGGGAGGAGTTGATCAGGAACGTCGAGACGAGGATCAGGGAGCACGAGATGATGGAGGCCAAGCGCAAGAGCAAGGCGGCCAAGATTGCGTCCATGGTGCGTTCGCTCCCGCTCTCTCTGGGAGGAAAGTCGGAGGGCTAACTGGTTTCGGAGGAACAGGCAAAGCACAACAACCTCATGTCCAACTCGGACAAGGACTTCATCACGCGCATCCAGGTCTCGCAGCTCGTCACCGACGACCCCTACGCCGACGACTTTTACTTCCACATCATGGCGGCGATCAAGATGTCGCGCAACGCGAACGCGAATGGCGGAGGTCCCGGCGGTCCGATGATGCAGGGCGGAGGCGGAGGAGTGGGAGGCGGTGGAGGAGGAGGAGGTCGACGTGGAGAGCGCAAGCCGACCAGGAGGGAGAACGCGATGAACAAGATGGCGCAGAACGTGCAGCGTCTCGTCGACGTCGCCAAGCAGCGCAACAAGTCGGGCCAGCGTGCGTTTTCTTCTCCTTCGCGCCGAATCTCGCTGACCGACTTTGCTCGCAGTCTCGCTCGACGGCGCCCTCGGCAAGATCGCTCTCCGCACTCGTTCAGCGCCCCGCCAACTCCTCCAAGTCTCCTCTACCCCTCCCCCTCCCTCTTCCTCCGGTCCCAGCGCAGGACACGCTCTCCTCGCCGGCCTCATCTCGTCCTCCTCCGACCATCGCCACAGCTCTTTGACTGGCGCCGGAGCGGACGTCGATGAGCACGGCCACCGAGCGCCTCTGTCGCACCGCGCTGTCCTGACGATCGTGGAGGAGATCTACGATGCTGTCCTCGATTTGGAGCAGCTGAGGAGGATCCAGCCGGCGTTGCTGGCGAACGCTGGAGCGGCAAAGGCGAGGCAGGAGGCCACGCCCGAGGATCCCTCGGCCGATGAGCACGTCGAGGCGACTGCGAAGGCGCTTGAGGAGTGGTGAGTTGTCGCTTCCTGAGTTTTGGCCACGACCAACGAGCTGAACCGACGTCGGTGCAGGGATTCTAAGTATGCTGAACTCGCGGACAAGCTGTGGACGACTCTTCGCGTGATGGAGCCTCTCGACATCAGGTGCGTCGATTCGCCTTTGCTCTTGCTCGAAACTCACTCACGCGTTCCCCCCAGCGTCCCCCACCCCTTCATCTCCCTCGTCTCCGTCCTCAAGGGCAAGCGCATCCTCCCCCGCGCCCTCCGCCACCTCTCCGCCGAGCAGACCCTCACCCTCCTCACCCTCATGGTAGCGACCTTTGATACGCTCGACACGGTCCGCGATGCGCCCCTCCTCGACGCGACCGACGACGTCAACAAGCTCTCGACGGGAAGCCTTGAGGGCAAGCAGCGCCGAGCGGCGGTCGAGCTCAAGACGGACGCCTTCCTCAACGCGATGATCTCGCCCGTCATGGGAGTCATTGGCCGAGCTCCTCTTCGCATGGTCACTGGCATGGTGGGACTCCTCATCGAGCGAAACGACACCATGAAGGTCGTCAAGTCCAAGGTCCGTCATCGGACCTCTGCATCCTCGCTCGCAAACTGACCCTCCCCGCCCAACCCAGCCCGGAGTAGCCTTCCTCACCGTCTTCCTCTCACACGCCGAGTCGCTCAAGCAGGCGACCCCTCCTCCCGAGGCTCAAGACCTCGCGCAATGGCAACAGACCTTCACGCAGCTCTTCGACGCCCTCTCAGCCGACCTCCCCTCCCTCTTCCCCTCGACCCGCGCCGTTTCGGCCCTCCCCTTCGGACCAGGGTACTACCTCTCCGGCCAGTCGGCCGCCTCGATCAACGCCGTTCGACCCGATATCGACCTCGACGACGAGCCCGTTTGGCGCTTCCTCGCCGCGGTGGCCGTGTGTGCCGACCCGCAGCAGCAGCAGAGTCTCGTTATGGCGGTGCGGGAGAAGGTGCTCGAGAACGTGACGAGCGCGAAGAAGGGACGCGTGACGCCCGAGGTGGCGAGCTTGAAGATTGTGCGTTTCTCTCTTTCTCTCGAGATTGTTGGGGCCGGTTGCTGATCTCGAGACTTGGTGCAGCGCAACGTCGATCTGCTGCTTCACTCGATTGGATTGGACTCGTCGCAGTTGACGGCGGAGGAGTAGAGGTTCTCGTACGAAAGGAATTGCATTTGGATTCAGTCATCACCGGTAAGGAGAGCGGATGAGGAACGTCGTCGTAAATTGCGTTCCAAGCTTCCAAGGGTCCATTGGTGTTCAAAGTTCGTCGTGGTGCACTTCGACGGGCTCGGCGGCGAGAGGCTCCGGAGCTTCGCCAGAAGGCGTTCCATCGGCGTCAACGCCAGCCTTCTTGAGCCCCTTCTTGATGTCTACGAGCATGCGTGAGCTTCAAGGCATCGCCAGCCGAAAGGAAGAGAACGCACCAGCCCAATTGGCCCACTCGTCGGGGTTCTCAAACAAGGGAACGTTGGCCTCCTCCGCCTCCTTGGGGTCGTAGGAGGGGTCGGAAGGACGAAGAGGACCTGCCTCGACGGCCGGAGCCGGCTTGATGGCATCGACATCGCGCGCTTTGGCGCCGGCCGAGACTCCCAGGGAGCGGCGGAGGAGAGCTTCGACTTGGGAGAAGTAGCTGGTGGGGGAGAACGGTCAGCGAGGGTGCGCGCGAGAGGAGGAAGGACGCACATGTTGGGGTCGGGAACGGTGAAGCCACTGCGAACGAGAGCAGTTTGCCTGGATAGGGAGGGGTTAGATCGAAAAGCTCAACTACCAGGAGGTGAACGCACCAGAGGACCTGGACAGTCTCGCGCAGCTCCGCTTCTCCGACATCGTCGCCCGCAACCTCCTCGATCTTCTCCAACAGACCCTCGATCAAAGGGTGCTTGGGGTTGATCTCGAACGTCTGCACTCGGAACGTCAGCGCCTTGCAGGAAAAGAAAGCGGAGAGGACGCACCCTTTTCTGAGTCTTCATAAAGTCGGTCATGAAGCCTTGGCCAGATCCACTGTTCTGCGACGCCATCAAACGTTCCATGTTTCCGGTCCATGCGTACGAATCGGTGACGACGAGGCAGGGAGAAGTGGTGAGTCGGCTGGAGATGACGACTGCGAACGCAAGTCAGCATGTTGAGGGAGCTCGGAAGACGACGGAGGACGCACCATCGTTGATCGACTCAGAAAGCTCGCGCTTGAGGTACGCCGAGAGAGGCTCAAAGGTAGTCTTGAGAGCTGCCTCCTCCTCTCTGGCCTCAAAGTCCTCGTCTTCGTCGCCGAACTTGAGTCCCTTCTTGGCGACGTCTGCGAGGGAGAACTCCGATTAGCCAGCAGTCGATGGAAGCGACGAGGAATGTCCCTCACCTTGGAACTTGAGGCCTTCGTACGATCCAATCGAGCTTGCGAGCATCTCGTCCATCGGCTCCCCAAAGTAGAGCACCTCGTATCCTCGCGCGATGAGGCGCTCGACGAACGGACTCTTCTCGAGCGAGTCCTTCTTCTGCCCCGTGCCCGCCATGAAGAAGATCTGCTCCTGGCCCTTCTTCCTCCGCGAGACGACGTCGTCGAGCGAGGTGAGGTTCGCCGAGGCCGAGGTCTCGAACCGGAGGAGCTTGACGATTCGCGCGCGGTTCTTCGTGTCGTCGACTGCGCCGAGCTTGAGGGAGACGCCGGCCTTTTCGTAGAGGGTGTTGTACTTTTCCGGGTCCGACTTGGAGAGAGAAGCGAAGAGGTCGAGCGTCTGCGGAGGAGAGCGTGAGTTGGCGAAGGGTGGCGGGGAGCGAAACAACGCACGCGCTTGATGAGGTTTCGCTTAATCTGCAGGAGGGCCTTGCTTTTTTGAAGATTGTCGCGTCCGACGTTGAGAGGGAGGTCGTCGGCGTCGACCAGGAATCGTATCCAGTTCAGGTACTTGGGCAAGTAGCTCTCGCCGAGGTCGGAGGTGATGAAGACTCGGCGAACGAACAGCCTGAGCGATTCGAGCGAGACGTAGTCCTTCGAGTAGAAGTCGTTGGGCATGGCGGAGGGAATGTAAATAAGCGCGCGGAACGAGGTCGACCCTGCGTCTCCCTGGCGGAGAAGTCCAAGGATCAGCTCACCGTTCCTTCGCAGGCACAGAAGAGAAACGCACCTTGAAGTGCGACCAAGCAAGCGGGTTGGCGTCGTCCTTGTACGTAGCCTTGAAGAAGTCCTCGTACTCGACCTCGGAGACGTCCTTGGGTTCGCGCATCCACAGCGGCGCGCGATCGTTCACGCGCTCCCACTCGCCCTTGATGACCGTCCTCGTCTCGACGGGAGTCTCCTCCTCGACCTTGACCTCCTCGTCATCCTTCTCCTCTCCATCGACCTCGACTGCAGGAGCAGCCTCAATCGGCTCCTCGACGGACTTCTCGGTCCAGAGGTAGATTGGGGAGGCGCCGTACTCGGAGTGGCGGGAGATGAGGGTGCGGAGCTTTTCGTTGTTGAGGTACTCTTTGGCGTCGTCCTTGATCCAGCTGGGCAGAAGAGCCTGGTTAGCAAGTCTCCGGGAGGGCTCGAATTGGAGACGCACAGAGTGATTTCGGTTCCACGCCCAAGAGTGTTGCCGCGAGGATCTTCGGCGATGCTGCAGAAGGCTCTTCAGTAGCTTACGAGTTACGAAGCGCAAAAGACGAACCTGAATCCGCCAGCATCCGCCTCGCTCTCAAAGATGTGCTGAATCGGGTCGTCGTTTGACTTGGAAGCGACAGTGACGCGATCCGCGACCAGGAATGACGAGTAGAATCCCAGACCAAACTGCAAAGCGTATAAATCCATGAGTACGGTCCTGTCGCAGCTGGCGAGCGAGCACATACCTGTCCGATGAGGTTGTTGCCTTCTCCTCCAGTCCCTCCCTTCTCCAGCTTCTCCAAGAATTCCTGCGTCCCTGACCTAGCGATCGTTCCCAAGTTTGTAACGAGCGCCTCCTTGGTCATTCCGATGCCAGAATCTGTGCTCCAGGCTCAGTCCCCAGTCTCATCAGCTGATGGAACTGGCACGCACCTCTAATCACGATCCTGCCGCTGGGGATGTCGGCCAGAACAGTGACGTTGAGGATTGGTGCGGTCGCGAGGAGGGAAGAGTCGGTGAGGGAGAGGAGCCTGGTCTTCTCGAGCGCGTCGTTCGAGTTGGACACTGCCGAAAGGAGGGAGTTAGCGGAGCTGCACCAGCAGGTCGAGCAGAGCGCACGAAGCTCGCGAACAAACACGTCGTTGTCCGTGTAGAGGTGCTGGACGACTACGCGCATCAGGCGTGCGCTGGGAAGAAGGTCGTCAGCGCCGTCAAAAGACGCAGTGGGCAGGCGGAGCTCACATGTCGGACTGGAGAGCGGCACGGCGTCAGCTGCAGCTCTGAGAAGCCTAGATAACGACCTAAGCTCACTTGGTACTCGAATTTCTCCCCGCCGGCGCCGATCTGAGCCTCGTGCTCGGGGGTGAGGAGACCAGCTGCTGGAGCTGTCGGAGCGTCCTGAGCTGCCACCAGGCCAAGAGAGGCCGCGAGGAGGGTAACGATACTCCGTGTCCGCATTAGAATCAGCCGAGTAGTTGGTTAAAGTTGTAGCGACGTGGCAAGAGGGAGAAGAGGACGAGGACACGTCAACCTCTTTCCAAGGAGAGAGTTCGCCGGGCGCTGTTCCTTCTCTTCCTCCCACTCCACGCACCAGAACGCACGAATGGCTACCCTCCAAGTCCCCAAGCTCGTCGTCCCAGGCTCAACCAGTCTGCGCACGCGTAGCCCCAAGTCGTCACGAGGTCGTCCCAGACGCCCTCCTCCCCCACCCCCTCTCACTCTCCGGGATCGTATCAAGGCGGCAAAGCGTTCTCCCTACTTCACTCCACTCCTCGTACTCGCCACAGTCATCCTTGTCTCTCTCATCGCGTACGCCGCGTCCCCCTTCCTTTTGTTATTCAACTGACCCCTCTCCTTCCTCCAGCTCGGCCGTCCGCATCGCCTCCTCCCAAGCCAGCATCGACAACCGGATACCCACACCTTCTCCCGGCTCCTCATCCTCCCCCTCTGTCGTCCGGACGCCGGCGTCGCCTTCTCTCGTGGCAAGAGCGCGGGAGGAGATGGCCGCTGAAGCCGGTCGCGTCGCGCAAGAGGCCCTGGAGAAGACTTGGGACCTGCGAGGCGATGGAGTAGGAGCGGAGGAGAGCTTTACTCCGGTGGAACCAGTGGCAGAAGCGGGAAGGGCGGTCGAGGACGTGGTGGGCGCGGGAAGCGGGGAACGTGTGGAGCCGCCCAAGGTCAAGCCGCGAACGATGGAGGAGCTCAAGGAGGCGATGGCGGGGTTTGACACGGACGAGCTGACGCGTATGCTCAACAGCGCGTACCGGGGCGAGGAGCGGTGAGCAATGTGCAGGCCATCATCTCCCGCGTCACCTTAGGGGACCATCGCAGCTCCTCTCGTGCCCCTTCTGCCGCCTCGCTTCCGCCCCTAATCGCTCTGCACACTGCTCAGCGACTGCTCTGCTGCCTTTTCCGACACCAAACCCAACGGCGTGTCCGCTGACTAGTACTGCGCCGTACTTGAGCACGCTTCAGGCTGATGAAGCTTGGACTTACGAAGCTTAGACTCGCCCTGCTTTCTTTCTCTTCTTGCCTCTCGCCTCTCGCCCATCATGCGAACCCTAAAAAACCCTGCGCCCGTGGATCCCCACGTCCACTTTGCCGCCCACCTCTCTCCGACCTCCCACCAGCATCTCCTCCAAGCACGCGTCAACCGCCTCTCGACCGCTGTCGCATCTCGTCTGCGGCTCGAGGCGGAGATCCGCGCGCTCGTCAATCTCATCAAGCTTCAGGGTCCCCATGAGGGGATAAGTGCGGGGATTCAAGATCGCTTGGTGGCGCTGCAGGCGGCCAAGGCGGAGGAGGAGCAGGCGAGACGTGCTGGTGAGTCATGCCTTGCGCCACTCTCGACGAGTGCTGATACATTCCCCTCGCAGCCAGCTCCAGCACCTCAAGCATCCCTCCCCTTCGCTCCCCTTCCCCCATCCTCTCCTCGTCCCCTCATTCCTCCACCCACCCGACTCCACCGTCGCCTCTCCACCACTCTTTCCCCTCCTCCCTCTCGACCTACTCCCTCTTCAGCCCTCGCACTCCCCACCCCCCTTCCTCCCTCCCTCCTCCCCCCGCTCCACTCTCGCATTCCCCAATCATCACCTCCGACCCCGTCGTTCCAGGCCACTCCATCCTCCGAAACCTCGGTACCGTCCGCGCGACGGCTTCGGATCGCACCTCTGGGAGAGACCTCACGCCATATCAGAGGCGGGCGACGACGGAACAGCAGGGAGCGAGGGTCGTGGAGCGATTGAGGAGGGAGGGAGCGAGGATGGGAGCGGATGCGGTGGTGGAGGTTGAGGTGGGGACTTGGAGGGATGGGACGATGGCGATGAGAGGGACGGCGGTGATCCTGTCTTGAGGAGAGGGGAGGGGGTGAAAGACGAAGGAGTTCGTTTGTTTACTTTGCGTTAGGTTTTCTTTGCTTCTTTCTCTTGCTCGTTCCTTTGAGTGTGTTTGCTGTAGTACTTGACCGTGTTGTTGCCAAGTCAGCCTTGCCTCCAGAACTGTCGTACTCGAATGTACTCCCTCCCTGACCTCGTGTCGGACTGCGGAGGGGCATCGCCCGCTTCGAGAGTGCTGACCCTCTCCTCTTCCCCCTCTACTCTCTTCTCGCATAGCAGTCCACCCACGATTCCAGCTTCACCGTACCCATAGGCGCGATCTGGACGCTCGCGGCGACCTCTCCCGTCCCTCCGGATCTCTCCCTTCAACCTCAAACGCCAGCAACCGACCCCTGGCTTTCTTCCCGTACCTGCGCCAGTCTCATCCTGCCCATTGAAAGAATGGCCGGAGGACTCGTTAGCAACAGCTCCATCTGGAAACTTGGAGCCAAGGTACGTAGGGCATCTCCTCCCAGTTCCTTCGCAACCCTGCGTCCCTCTCGACCTTCGCCGATTCGTCACCCTCTTTGTCCGCCAATCTCGCCGTACTGACGTTTACGACCACGCAGACTTACGTGGCGCCCACTCTACGAGAGCAACAACTCGAAGCGCGGTCCAGGGCGATTCACCAAGCGGAGGAGAGAAAGATCAAGGACGTCAAGCAGGCGACGAGGCGTCTGGCAGAGACAAGGGAGTTGGAGCGGAAAGTCGCACGAGCACGTCTTTGTTTTCCAGGGTGCGGTGACGCAACGTTAACTCGATGTGCAGGTGAATCATCATGCTCTCGGAGCCGAGTTGGGATCACGACGATTCGCCGCAGGACTTGGGGGAGGACTCGGCGGACTTGGAGGAGGGCTTGGAGGAGGGCTTGGAGTTGGACGAGGGCTTTATCGTTCGAGGTCGGTTGGGAACCTTGGGATCGAGCGAGAGCGGCAGCGGTTGGCGATTGAGAGCGAGGTGATCAGGGCGAGGGAGATGCAGCAGTTGGAGGCGGACAGGATCAGGATGCAGCGACGTGCGATCGAGGAGCAGGCTATCAACAGGGTGAGCTGGGATTTTGGAGCGATGAAGACGGGACCAAGTCTGATTCGGGTCGACTTCGCAGCAGAGAACGCGGTCCATGATCAACAACGAGCGAGCCAACCTCGCTGCTCTCAACGCCACCGCTCTCGTTCGCCCCATCGCTCACGTCCCTTCGTACGGCGGTGGAATGGGAGGTCGTCTTCCCGGAGGATCGATGGGATTGGGAGCGGGTCTTGGGATGGGGGGAGGAATGCCGATGGGAGGACGCGTGCGATCTCGCTCGTTCAGTGGCGTTCACCCGGGAGCTGGGTTCGGTGGCTCACCTTTTATGGGAGGAGCGTCGCCGAGGATGATGCCTATGGGATCGCCTAGCCAGCGACCTGTCGTCTACAACGTGCGTTCCTACTCGCTTCGCAAGATTCGATTTGCCAGCGTCGCTGACCACTTTCCGTCTGCAGACCTACAACGTCCAGCCAGTCCAGCCAGTTCCAGTCATGCACGGAAACTCGCCTCGCCTCAGCACCTTTGGCTACTCCCCTCGCGAACAGCACCTCGGCCTCTCTCCCCACCTCCACTCGAACGGCTTCCGCTCCGTCCACAACTCTCCCCACATGGGCGGACTCGGCCAATTCGACGATTTGAACGTCGGAAGCTTCGCCATGCGGCACCAATCTCCCGCGATCGACCCTCTCGTCCTCGGCGGAGGAATGATGGACGCTCCTCCCTTTGGTGGCGGAATGATGTCGACGCCTTTCGGCTCTGCGCACTCGCATCACTCGCAGTTCCTCGGTGGAAACTCTTTTCGACTCAGCGCGCGTGGATCGCCGTACAACTCGCCGATGCTGAGGCCGCAGCGAGACGAGATGGAGTTCGCAGTGACGGATCAGCCTCAGCCCGAGGATGGGAGTCGCAGGATCAGTGAGTTCCTCGCTCGCTCTTCCTTTCCTTTACTGACGAAGATTCAGTTCAATCGCTTGGAATGCTCGAAGGGTACTCGAGCGTGGGAGGCGGAGCGGGTTTCGAGGATGAGGATCAACTCATGGAACTCGCTATGCAGAATCTCATCGCTAACGCAAGGTGCGCTCTTTCTCAATGATCTGGACTCGCGACGAAGCTTACGTTCCCTTCCTTGCAGATCATTGGGAGCCAACGGGATCGTCAGCTTGGACGTCGGAGCCGACGGTCAAGGCGGTGTCGTCGCGCGAGGACACGCCGTGGTCCTCGACTAGCACTCTCTCGCTCTCTCTTCTCTCTTGTGAATCCCTTCCTTACTTCCTTTGGCAGTCCCCTCCCTGTAGTCCTCCTCTCGTCCCCTTCCCCATCTCGTAGCTTCGCAGTGGACCTTTTAGTCGTTGGAATTTCGCAGTACCCCCTTTTTGCATTCCTCCCAGATCCATTCCTTTCCCAGCGCAGAGCAATCTCAAGCTCGAACGTCTCCCAATCCCGAGTTCGTCGAAGGGTCGCGGACAAAGTCAAAGTCGCGTTTTTTGCGGCGAAACAGCTTCTTCTCCTCCAACGATGGATCCCTCACCCTCAGAAGCTCCCGCCCCAGCCGCAGCGCCTTACAAGCGGCGCCGTGGCAACAACAAGAAGCCCCTTCCTCCCCGGACAGAGCGGTTCGACTTCCCGCCCGCGACGCCCGAGTTCTTCGAGGAGGGAGGACTGCGAAAGGTCAAGCCGTACATGTGCGTTCTCTCTCTCGCGCTACTGCTGGAGCGAGGGGAGGAAGCTGATCAGTGGGTGCAGGTACACGTACGACTCGTTTGCGAAGGAGAGGTGGCAGGGGAGGACTTTGATTGATATGTGCGTGCCGCGCTTGGGGTGGTGGGTGCTGGAGCTGATGGAGCGGTGCGCGCAGGTATGGAGAGTTCAGGTGCGTAGTGTGGGCCTGGTGAGGTGGCTAGAGCTGATGAGCTTTGCAGGGGGAGGAGCATCGAGTACCATGTGAGTGGGAGCTGAGCTTGCGTCGAGGCGACTGGAGCTGACTTGGGTGGCGCTGCAGGAATGGACGATACAGAGTGGTGAGTAGGAGCTAGAGGGAGCTGAGTGCGGAGCTGATACGAGGTCTCAAGGCGCGGTCGTGGTCAACAACGCTCCGGCAACGCCCCTGACGATTCTCAAGAACGGCGACCTCATCTCGAACGTCCTTCACCGGTGAGTACGTTCTCCCAGGGTTGGAGAGCAGGGACTGAAGGGCATTTCTGCCCGCGCGTATCAGCCACGAACCTCCCGTGGTCGCAGGACCTATTCGCATCCTCTACGACGGCCGACTCCCAGGGAACGATGGCGAGACGCTCGTAGTGGAGAAGCCTGGATCGATGCCAGTGCATCCTACCGGTCGCTACACGTTCAACACGCTGCTCGAGATCCTCAAATACGACTACGACCTCCCTCTCGTCCACAGTTCGTCCGGTCCTTCGCTCTTTGCGAAACTCGCTAACGTTTGACCGGAATCGCAGCTTCGAATCGATTGGATCGCCTTACGTCGGGAGTTATGGTCTGCTCGCTTACCGTCGCTGGATCCAAGAAACTTGGAGCGTGGTTCGGAGGACAGCGTGCGGACGAGGGAGGGGTCGAGAAGGAGTATGTCGCGCGGTGTCTGGGGTTCTTCCCCGAGTGCGTTCAACTTCCCTCGGTGCTGGGTGGGGCTGGAGCTGAACTGACTTCGTGTGCGCGCAGTGGAGAGATTACGGTCGACGAGCCGCTGTTGACGATTGATCGACAAATCGGCGTGAATGTGGTGCATCCTGATGGACGAGTGCGTCCTTTTTGTTTCTTTCTTCTCGCTCAGAGCTGATCCTGGCTCGGTTCGCAGAACGCAAAGACGATCTTCCGACGACAGAGCTATCATGCCAAGTCGAACACGAGCGTCGTGCACTGTGGGTCTCCTCGCTTCTCCTGCTCACGAAACGTTGTTGACGTTCATTCTACAGGCCGACCCATCACTGGCCGCTCTCACCAAATCCGGGTTCGTCACTCCTTCTCGCCTTTCGCCTCTTCTAACCCGCGACTCGCAGGTGCATCTCCAACACATCGGCTTCCCCATCGGCAACGATCCCGTCTACCAGAACGAGCGCGCCTGGGGACCTACGGGTGGCAAAGGCGGCGTCTTTGAGATGCCCTCACGAGATGCTCCCGTCGACGCCTCCACCTCGGCCTCTCCGCACGACGACTCGGGCCCAGCAAAGGTCAACAAGCAAGGCCACCTGCGGGGAATGTACACCGTCATCGCTCCCGCCTCCTCGACGAAGGTGGTCGAAGGGGAGGAGGAACGACTGCCGTACGAAGTTCCGCTCACGCCCGCTGCGTTGGCGGTGCTCGAGTCGCTGCGAGCGGAGAAGGACGAGCAGGACGGGTGGTCACGTTGGCGGGATACCAAGGGACTCGAGAAGGCTCGAAGAGCGGATGCAGCTGCGAGTGGACGAGGGATCGAGGACGAGTTCACGCCGATCCCTTTGCCGACGGGAGGGATTGCCAGGTTTGATGAGGAGGAACCGGACGAGGCGTTCTGCCCCGTTTGCTTCAGTCCCGAGATCCCGGACCCGAAGCCTGAGGAACTGTTTATTTGGTTGCATGCGTTGCGGTACAAGACGATCGAGTGGGATTGGAAGTCGGAGATGCCCAAGTGGGCCGAGGAGGATTGGGAGGGAGGAGGAATGTAACTCACTCGTTCAGTGCGAGGTTCTCGAAACGACGTTTGGTTCTGGAGAGAGACTCGCCGAGAGAAGTCGCTCTAGTAAATGGAGCTGGTTCGGCTGCAGCAGAGAGTGTACAACGTTCTCTCAGAGGAGAGGAGGAGGAGGAGGAAAGGGGTCAAACCTATTTCACAAGTAAAAGTTAATCAAAAGTTTCAAAGCTCGCCCTCTAAAGCCTGCAAGAGCTCGTCGCTCCCTGGCTTTGCTAAACCCCCCTCGCTCTCTGTTAAAATGGAGTAAGTCTAACAACCCTTGAATCTCGAGTAGAAGAAACTCAGCTAACTCTCAACTCGCAAACAGACTCGCAACTCCCCTCGACCCAGTCGTCGCCTCTCCTCCCAGCGAAACCCCCCTCGTCGCCTCCCCTCCTCCCCCCTCTCCCAAACCCGCCTCTCCCGTCCCTTCCACCTCCGCCACTCCCGCCGAACCCGCCGCCGAACCCCTCGCAGAAGTCGTCATGGAGGAGGAGGAGGCCGCGCCCGTCTTGACAGAAATGGATATCGAAGCGCTCGCGGCCAAGAAGCGCAAGCTCGCTGTGATCCAGGACGAGAGCAAGAAGAGGAGCAAGAGGATGTTTGGGCTCCTGCAGTCTACGTTGGTGCAGGCGAAGAAGGAGGTGGTCAAGATGAACGTGAGCGGCGCGGCGCAGAAGCGGATCGAGCTCGAGGAGCGGTTGGCCAAGAAGCTGAGTGGGGAGAAGGAGGAGATGGAGGAGAAGAGGAGGAGGGATAGGGAGAGTAAGGAGTTGCGCTTGAGCGTCACGAAGAAGGAGGAGGAGATTCGGAATGTCGAGACTATCGTGAGTTGGCTCTCTCTCTCGTGTGCGGGCGTGTTTGCGCGTGCATGGTAGACTTGGGAGCTAATTCGTGCACCTCGTGACAGTACCGAACGCGCCACGACGCCAAGCTCAACCTCGCCTCGTTCCTCTGCACGTCCTTTACCCTCCCTTCTCCGCTCCCCTCCAGCGACGGCGTCTCCGTCCCCTTTGTCCCTCGCCTACCGCACGCTCTCCGCCTCACGAACCCCAACGCTCCCAAACCCCTCTACTACCTCCCCTACCGCCTCCTCCCCTTCCAAGAGGACAAGATCGAGGACCAAGTCGCGCTCGTCAAGAAGGCGATCCGACGCGAGCGCGAGGACTGGGACGACGCCAAGGGGGACAAGGTGGACGATCTGGAAAAGGCCAAGAGGAAGCGGGATGAAGGGATCGAGGAGAACGAGCGAGGGGAGCGCGAGGAGAGGCAGAAGCGGCGTAGGGAGAAGGAGGAGCGCGAGGAGCGAGCCAAGGAGGTCGAGGCGGAGCGCAAGGCAAAACTGCGACTGGCAGCGCCGGCGGTGGTGGTGGCTGTGGACAAGGACGTCGAGATGGAGGGCGCCAAGGGAGGAGACGCGTCGGTCACGGATACGGCGGAGAGTGGCGAGGACGCCGTGATGAAGGAGGACGACGCGTCGGTCGCCGTCGTCAAGGAGGAGGAGTCGGTGCTTGCGATCAGGGGAGCTGCCGCGAACGGGCCGGAGACCAAGGGCGACGATGGGATGGGAGAGGAGGACTTGGAGTATTGAACGCGTGCAACTCCCGCTTTTTTCGACTCGTCGCGCTCGTGTCGTGTTGCTGTGATTCAGTATCTCGTACTGCACCTTTGAACGCACCTGCTTCTGACCGAGAACCTAGACGCGCGCGAAGAGATCTCGGAAGAGAGCGGGGGGCAGCTGCGGCCGGGTCAACGTCTTTCAGGCCTTTGCCCCGGCTCTCCCTCCTCAACCTCTTCTCGACCTCGTCGAAACCTCTTGTCTGCTTCTTTATCAAGCC
The DNA here is from genome assembly GCA_025758715.1 of Glaciozyma martinii. Taxonomy (NCBI): domain Eukaryota; kingdom Fungi; phylum Basidiomycota; class Microbotryomycetes; order Kriegeriales; family Camptobasidiaceae; genus Glaciozyma; species Glaciozyma martinii. The sequence goes on along the minus strand of JANGFH010000129.1, from coordinate 28,365 downwards.
AGCCAGGTCCACCAGCTCGCTCCAGTCCACCCTCCCTTCCACCCGCTCCTAGCCCCGCGCCCAGCCGCCCGCGCGCACGACTCCACCCCGCCTCCCCTCCCTCCGCCTTTTCAGCAACACGAACAATGGCTTCCGCAGCTCCCGCCACCAAGAAGAAGACTCCCATCGGAGTCCACCTCCTCGCAGGAGGTGCCGCAGGACTTTCCGAGGCTCTCGCATGCCGTACGTCGTCGTCCCAGCTCCAGGTCGTGCCTTCGGGCAGCTGCGACTTTGCCCGCTTACCTCTTTCCGGCCCGTGCAGACCCTCTTGATACGATCAAGGTTCGCATGCAACTGAGCAGAAGCTCCCGTGGCAAGGGCGTGAGTCTCTCTCTTTCTTTGGCGCCTCCGAGCGGAAGGAGTTTGCCGAGGGTGTGGTTTGCTGGTCGTGCCGGAGCTGACCTCTTCGCGTGCGCAGATCAAGCCTCGTGGATTCATCGCTACTGGTGTCGCTATCGTCAAGAAGGAGACGCCGCTCGGATTGTACAAGGGACTCGGAGCCGTCTGCAGTGGTATCGTCCCCAAGATGGCGATCCGGTTCGCGTCGTTCGAGACGTACAAGGACCTTCTTACCGACAAGCAGACGGGCAAGACTAGTTCTCCCGCCATCTTCCTCGGTGCGTTCACGCTTCGAACGAACGGAGACCGCAGGAGCTCACCACGCCGACGACTACGCAGCTGGACTCGGAGCTGGAGTGACGGAAGCCGTCGCGGTCGTTTGCCCCATGGAGGTCGTCAAGATTCGTCTCCAGGCGCAGGTGCACTCGATGACCGACCCCCTCGACATCCCGAAATACCGCAACGCCGCCCACGCTCTCTACCTCATCCTTCGCGAGGAGGGACCCAAGACTCTTTACCGTGGAGTCGCCCTTACCGCCCTCAGGCAATCTACCAACCAAGGTGCGTTCTTTCGTTCTCTCGTCGCAGCAGCACGCGCTGATTTGAACGCTCCTCGCAGCCGCCAACTTCACCGCCTACACCGAGCTAAAGCGCCTCTTGCAAAAGTGGCAGCCCGAGTACCCTGAAGGAGGACTCCCCGCCTGGCAAACTGGTCTCATCGGTCTCATCTCCGGAGCCGTGGGACCCTTTACCAACGCGCCCATCGACACGATCAAGTGCGTCTTTCCCTCTTCGCTCCCGGTGCTTCGCAGCTGACGAGTTTCCGCTCGTAAAGGACTCGCATTCAACGCGCTACCGCACTCAAGGGCGAGACGGCCTGGACTCGGTTCACGACGGTCGCGGGACAGATGTTCAAGGACGAGGGACCTCAGGCGTTCTACAAGGGAATCACGCCGCGCGTGATGAGGGTTGCGCCTGGACAGGCTGTGCGTTGCTTCTTTCTCTTTCTGCGAGGAGCTGTGGCTGATGCGTTCTTGGTCGTTAGGTTGTGTTTGCTGTTTACGAGAAGGTGAGCTCCTTGCGCTTTGCGAGGTCCTGGTAAAGCTGTTGCTGATGCTTCTTTTCGCGTGCTTCTAGGTCAAGACCTACATGGAGAGGAACAAGGAGGACGACGACGTGCAGTTCAGCGAAGAGTAGATGGGACTTGGCGACTTGGGGAAGGACTATACTGGTTCGCAATAAAATCTATGGCTTTGCGCCTGTTTCCATACCACAAGCACCAGTGACTACGTAGCCCTGCTCCAGCGATTCAATTTACTCTCTCGTCGTCGTCGCCGTCGAAAGGCTGAGCTGAGCCCCAACCGCGTGTCGGGTCGCGACGTTGCCGGCCCTGAGCCCCAACCGCGTCGGGTCGCGACGTTGCCGGCCCTGGTCGCGGTCTCTTCTCCTCCGCCAACAACGCTTCGAACGCCTCCTTCTGCTCCAGAACGACCAGATAGCTCCCAAAGCAGTCCACCGCGTCAGCCAGCCCTCCCACAGCTTCGCTCGAAGCCCAGCCCTCGTCCCCTCCCCGCACTCTCTCTCCCGGCTTCTTTCCCTCGACCTGCGCCTCTCGCTACGATGGCGCGACCTGTCATCACGCTCTACTACGACTGTATAAGTCCGTTTTCAATGTTTGCCCTCAAGCTACTTCAAAGGGTTCGGCAACTACACTCCTGCTCTGTCCCTCCTCGAGACGAGCTGACCGCCTCCACGCGCGCAGTTCAAGAAACCCTGGGACGTCGAGCTCGTCCTGAAGCCCATCTACCTTGGAGGAGTCATGGTGGCTGCTGGGAACCGTCCTCCGGCGCAGATTGTCAACAAGGGTGAGTGAGCTTCCGCGAAACCTAGGATTGCGTGGGGTCTAGAAAACGAAAGCTGATGCTTGTGCTAACTTGCAGGGAAATACATGTTCAGCCACGACATGCCGATGACAAGCAAGTTCATTGGAGTGCCCTATCTGGACCCTAAGCAATTCCCCATCAACACCGTTCGTTCTTCGCAATCTCGGAGGATCCTCCTTGCACACTGACGCCTCCGTTCAGATCCACATCATGCGCCTTCTTCGAATCATCGAGGAGAAGGACCTCAGCAAGCTCGAAGCCGTCACCGAGCTCTTCTTCGTCCGTCCTTCCTCCTCTCACAACCAAACTGCATCGACTGACGAGGTCACTTTGCAGGAGCAAATGTGGGGACTCACAGGAGACGCCATCGCCGCTGCGAAGCCCGAGAACTTTGGCGAGATCATCCCGACGTCGCTCATTCCTGAGGCGAAGCTCAAGGAGTACATTGAGCTGTCGGCTACGGCTGAGAACAAGGATCGCGTCAAGGCGGAAGCGACGGAGCAGGTGGAGAAGAACGGCGCGTTCGGGTTCCCCTGGATCATCGTCAAGCGAGAAGACGGCAAGGTCGCCAAGTTCTTTGGCTCCGAGTGCGTTCCCTCGTCCTCTCCACCTTCTTCGCAACGAGCTGATCCCTCTCCGCCCGCAGCCGATTCGAGATCATGGCCTCGTTCCTGGGCAAGCCCTACAACGGACCTTTCCCAGAAGGTCGACCCAAGCTCTAAACCTCCGCGTGCAATAAGATACATTTTTCGGCGCGCACTCGTCGTCGCCTCTACAGCTTGTCATTGATCGCATCCGCCGCCTTCCGTACTCCCCACCCAACCCTCCTCTCCTTCCTCGCAAACAACTTATCATCCACCACGTCTGTAGCCCAGCTCCTAATCTGCACAATCTCCTCCTGGAGGTCCTTCCTCAACTCGGGAGAGAACGTCGTGACGAGGACGTTGGCTTCGAGGTCCCGTTCGGCGGACCGACGACCGTAGTTGGAGGAACCGATGAGGGTGAGGAAGGGGGTAGAGGGGTATTGGAGCTTGTTCTCGTCGTCGTTCTCGTGAGGGTCGGCGAGGGGGGAGCCGGTGAGAGGGACGCGTAGGGTCGATGTTAGGGAGGGGGTGAGCCAGATGCCTGGATTCGAAGGCGGCGTTAGCGAAGCGAAGAAAGTGCGGGAGGGGAGAGGAGAACGCACCTTTGGCGTGGTAGGTCCAGCCAGGACGCTTCCATTCTCGCAGCTCGACGTGCGTATCCCGTCTTCGTCGCTTTGCTCGCGAGATGGCTTCGTCGTAGAACTGCTTCTGGAGGTAGGTGTACGCCGGAGGGATGTACTTGGAGACGCCACGAGATCCGAAAAAGCCGTTTGCCTGCGAACAGCGAGGGTGAGCGAACCCCCACGACGAAAGTGAGGAACAAACCGCACCTCGGGCGAAGCAGTGACGATCCGCACCGTCGCTCGACTATCCAGCACGCGCTCCTTGTACCCCTCCTGCACGCTAAAGTACCCCGAAGTCCAGTCGATCGTCGTCTTTGCTCCCCCAGGCGCCGTCGCGAGGCTATTGGCCGTCTGGAAGACCGAAGGAACGACGACGTCCGTCTCCTGCGTAATGTCGAAAAGTCCCATTTGGAGGACAGGGCGGAGGGAGGTATCAAAGACTTGGGGGATGCGGGGGGAGGGAGGAAGGCTGGAGGAGAGTGCCGAGGCGGGTTTCGAGGCCCACAGTCGGGTGAGGGAGGTAAAAGCGGAGTGCGCGACGGCTTTAAAGTCGGGGATGAGGGTTGTAGAGTCGAGAGGAGAGGGAGCGAGGTTCGAGGAGGGCCAGCTGATGGTCAGGGCGGGGTTTCTGGAACTCGTGTCGGTGGCCGAGACGAGGAAGGAAAAGGAGGAGACGGTGTGGAGGAGAGAGGAGAAGTAGTCGGCGAGGGGAGGGTTGGAGAGGAACTCGATGTAGCGATCTTGGCGGTTCGTAAAGTAGTCGCCACTGAGGTTGGCTCTGCGTTCCAGTCGAGGTTCATTAGGCGCTTCGAAGATGGTACCCTGGAAAAAAAGCTCACCCGCTCATCAGCACGTCGTCGTCAAAGCCGTACACCTTCATGTGTTGGAGCCCCCATCCCTCGTCAAACCGCCGAGGAATCCAGCGCTTCTTCCACCCCGTAAGCTCTGGCGTGTGGTACAGCCTGACCTCGACTTGCTTAGGAAAAGCGGCGTTCAGGGTCGCAGCGAGCGAAGCGGAGGACTGCTTGGGACTTTCCCTCGTCGAGCGAAGGCAGTCGAGGACGAGAGTGAGTCGCAGCTCTGGATTCGCCGCCAGGGCTGAGTGAAGGGTGTCGATCTGGACGCACGTTAGCTGGCTGCGTTCCACAAGCAGGGAACCAAGGACTCACGAGCTCCGTCTCCTCCTTGCCAATGTACAACGACGCAATAAAGATGCGATGCTTTGCGTTCGAGATCCGGTACTGCACGCACAACTACAGCTCAACCAGCGTTCCTCCAAAAGCCCAGCAAGCAGTAAACGCACCAGTAGAGTCGTATAGAACTCGGTAGGCTCATAAATCACCCTCACGTCGTCCCCCCTCGTCCGAAACTCGGGCAACCCCGAGAGAGAGGCGTTTTGGTCGAGAAAGGCCGGGTGACGAGGGCGGACGACCCTTGGGGCCAGCTGGGAGACTGTGCGCCAGCTCGAGGCGCTCGAGGCGGGGCAGGCAACCCGCCGTGAGCTCAGTCGACCCAGCAACATGACGGGGGAAAGGAAACAACCCTTCGGCCACGCCAAATCTCTTTGGCGCGCGCGTCGGACGGACGGGGGATCGCGGGGTGCGAACTGTCGGCGCTCCTCCTCTCTGTAGCTAATGAGATGCCAGGTCAGGCACGGCAGAGCAGGGAGCAACCGTTGACCCCCATTCTGACAGTTCCAGAAACGCGCGAGGGAGCTGCCCTGAGTCGAAAGCCGGCGAGCATCTTCCAACGACCCTCGCAAGATGCTGTTGACCCGCCGTACGCACGCAAGGACTCTCATTTCTTGCCCTTCTTCTTCTTCCCTCCACCACCACCACCTCCCGACCCAGCCTTGGCCTGCACGACGGGCTCAGCAGCTCCCTGCGTCATCCCGTCCTTCCCATCCTTGCCCTTCTTCCTCCCCCTCTCCTGCTCCCTCCTCCTCACAATCTCCTCCGCCATCCCAGGGCGCTGCTTCATCGGCAACCAGCGATCCGGATCAGGCTTCTTGGTCGGGTCGAACTTCTTTGGTAGGCGGCGCGGGGTTTTGGGTGCCTTGGGAGCTGGGAGGGCGGAGGTCGAGGCGGTGGGAGCGGCGGTCTTGTAGGCTGGGTGGGCGTGAACCATGTGGCCGATCGGGGTGGACTCGAGCTGCTCGATGGGGGCGACGGTGGAGCTGGCGAGGTGGGAGGGAACGGCGGCGAGGAAGTCGAGGTGGGCTTGCGCGGCGGAGAGGTTCGTTTGGAGGTCGGCGTACTCGGGGGATTCCTGCAATTGAACAGCTGTTATAGCGGTCCTCGTGAGCAACTGAGAGGAGACGCGGGAGACGCACGGGGTCGGCGGAAGCGACGAGCTCCTCGAGGAGATCCCTGCTGTGCTCAAAGTCCTCCAAGCGGTAAGACTACACGAGCGAAACCCATCAGCTCCACTCCTTCTTAGTAGCTGGGACCACACTCACGACCTGCGCCTCCAACAGCTTCGCCGCCCTCTCCTCGCTCAGTTCGTCGTCCAGGTCCCCCAGAACCTCCTTCGCCTCGTTCTCCCGGCCAGTCTTGTACAGGCAGTACACCCGTTCGAGCGAGGACTCCACATCCAGAGCCGAGAGCGCGTCGGGGAAGCGGTCGAGTGCGATGAGGAGTTGAGTGCGAGTTTGGGAGGCCAAGGCGTCCTTTGGGGCGAGTTGGAGGACTGCTCGAAAGGTCAGCTCCGTTTGGATGCTGGAGAAGACTGGTACGCACTGCGATCGCACGTCTTGAGAGCGTTGGCGAGGAAGCCGCCGTCGAGCTGGTCGAGGAGACGCTTGTAGAGAGCTTGCGCGGTGGGAGCAGGCTTCTCCTTCTTCTTGAGGCCTGCATAGGGACTCCGAGTCGGCTTCTTGGCTGCTGGAACTGTGGTCGACATCGTTCGTAGTTGCTGAAGGGAGGACAGGAGCGACGTGGAGTCGAGCTCGCCCTTTCGATTTGGCGGAGGAACGTCGATATCTCGCCCCCCTCTCTTCCTCGCGTTCACAGTGTGTACACGTGCGTGAATTGCGCGTATACAAGCATTGCTCGACTATCATATCAACAAATAATCACCAGCCAGGCTCCCTCCTCGTCCGCGCGAGCCTCACATCGCCCACAGCGGCACCGGTCCCTCCTTCGCAAACACCCCCGGTGAGATGCCGTTCGCAAACACCCCTGGCGAGATCCCATCCTCGTACACCGACGAATTCGAAAACGAAAAGTCGTCGAGCGAGTCGTACTCCTGGATTACGGGCGCCGGCGAGAGTGCGGAGAACTCGCCGTCGAGGGGAGTGCCGACTTTCGAGGTCGGGAGGGAAGGGAGGGTGGCGTTGAAGAGGGTAGGGAAGTCACGGAGTGAGAGAGGAGGAGAGGCTGGAGGGGAAGGAGTCTTGGAGGTCGATGGGACGTCGATGGAGAATTCCGAGATGACGGGGGAGATGGGGGTCGGAGGAAGGGCGGGAGCATCGTTGAAGGAGTGCTTAACGGGGTCTACGACTCGAAAAGACGTTAGCTTTGTTGTTCACGTCGTCGCAAGAGCAAACAGAGAAAGCGCACCCTCTGTGGCGCGACGCCTCGTATCCCGCCCCGTCCCCATCCCAACGATGAACCCATCCTCGACCACCTCGTCCCTCGCAAGCTCCTCCACCTTGACGCTCTTCCTCTTGCTCTCCCTCCTGCCCGCACTGGCGCGCGGAGGACTCTCCAGCCGCCCTGATCGTTGGTCGTAGTAGGAACAACGAGTGTTGGCCGGGTCTTCTCCGAGCGTCCGCGCGTGCTTCCTGCAGGCAAAGCACGCAGGCAGTTCCATGCTGCAGCGCACCTTGCGCTGGTGGCCTGAGAGGGAGAAAATGGAGTCAGTTCTCCCAAGCCCGCAGAATGCTGACTAAAAGACGCACAACTCAGGCAGGAGCGAGGGATCTTCTTCTTCCTCTTCTCGCAGGAGGACGAGTCGGAGCTGGCGTACGTGGTGTGCTTGGGCATTGCGTGTAGAGTGAGAGGTGAAAAGGGAAGCTGAGTAGGTGTAACCAAGCAGCGAAGTCGCCTCACCGTTGGTCTTTGCCCGACGCGACGTCAGGATCTGGACTCCCACGCCCCAACATCTCTTGCGAATCGAGGCTTTGCCCGCGTCGAGGGTCTCGCCTATCTCCGCAGGCAGGGCAGTAGCCAGTCAGCACTCTGCGAGGAAAGCAAAGGTCAAAGGGGCTCATACCTTTGGCGATCTTGGGTCCCGGAATCGCCACACAATGGCCAGCTGACCGCGGGGGCTAAGCCCAGAGCAGTCGGTGGGTAGCGAATCACCGAAGCAGAGGAGCAGGAAGTAACGCTGGGATAGCACTAAGAACAAGAAGCAGGAGCGAGCAGAGAGGGTATCGTAAACAGCCGTGGATCGCTGGAGGCCTGCATCGAATAACGTCAGGAACAGAACGCGGAGAGCAGCGATGTTCCCGGGAGCGAAAGAGCGTACTTGGAGACGAGCGGTTGCAAACGTCCAGCTCCCAGCCAGCCACTGGTGCTTGAAAGCGAAGCAGAGCAGCGCGGAACGCCACCGACCGACGAGTCTCGGGATCGCACGATGAAGGGTTTGCAGTCTATAACAGCGTGTGCTTCTGCAAGAGATCCATGGTGAATTCGAATGCCATGAACTGGACCAAGACCGCGACGTTAGCCAAGTTCGAGACCCGGGGTGCGAAGAAAAAGAACGCACTGTCGAAGCAGCTGCAGGAACACTGGCGGAAAGGGAGGAGAGTCAGTAACTTCTACGGGTACGACACACTTGCAGCCGACGCACGCTCGAATGTCTGGCACGGGAGGAGTCGTCAGTACGAACAATCGGAAAGGACGCGTCGCAGGCTCAACGCACAGGTGGGAGAAATGCCCCGCACGAACGCCCTCGCTCCCTCTTCGCGATAAATAGTCCTGAACGTGTTGAAGATGTAGTTGAAGCCACGCGGAGGAGCGTCCTGCAGTTGGATCCGCGACTTGACGACGTCTGCGGGGCCGACGCGCGTCAGCAGCCCGCCTGTCGAGTACGTCGAAAACCAGCTCACCTAAGGGGTAGCAAGCAGTCCAGTAGGCGATTCCTCCGAGACCTCCAGAGGTCAAGGTGGCCCAAACAGGGATGGATTCGGTGAGGTAGTGCGCCTGGAACGCGCGCTTCGAGTATTCGTATCCGGCGTAGAAGCCCGAGGGAAGCAGAGGGTCAGCATTTGAATCTCTGCAGTCATCAGGCAGCACTCTAGCTCACCAGCGTAGGCAGGGATTTCGCGCACGACCGTGATCTGGAGAGTCAAAGTCGCAGTTAGCTCCCACCTCCACCTCCAGAACCTCGACGTACCCAGTACCCCCTCATGATCCCCCTTTTCCACCCATGCTCTCGGTACATATCCCCCACCACCTGGCTCAACCGCTTCCCTCCACTGCCATACTGCCCCTGCATCCGGATCTTGAACATCTCCACCGGACTCGCCAGGATGCTCTGCACCGCTCCCGCCATCGATCCCGCGAGCGCAACCTGTGCGATGGAGAGGTTCGGATACGGCGAAACGAGGCGGCGGGCGGCGGCGTTAGAGGCGAAGAGCAACGAGTTGACTCCAGCGACGCCGAGGAGAGGACTGGCCATTCCTGCGCGAGGGGTTAGTTCCGCTTCGAGGGAGGTGAAAGAGCAGTAGCACACCCTTGTACAGCGCCAGGATACCCTCCTTCTTGATCGTCTGCGTCGCGATATCAATCACGCCGTTGAACTTGCCTGCACTCCCGCCATCAGCTCTCCTCCTCCCCTCCGCGCCCGCTACCGTGCAGCGCACCATGAGGAGCAGTCTGAGCGCGCGTCTTGATCGTGTCCTGCAGGTGGGAGCGAGAAGTTAGTCGAGTTCTCGATCGGAGAGGAGGAGGTCGCGAACGAGAGGCTGTCCGACGAGGACCTGCGCGCAGCCGCCGACGGAGCCTGCGATGAGAGAGGCGAGCGTAGACTGGGGGCGGGAGGTGCTAGCGGTGGGAGTGTCGGTGGCCATTTCGAGGAAGGAGGAGGAGGACAAACAGCGAGCGCGCAAGTTGTTCCTCTCAGCACGACTTCTCCGATTCTCGGACTCCTCCCTCAGTCTTTGCAGCCGAGCGAGGAGCAGGATGTGGTCAAGGATCTCTCGAAGCAAACGAGCGAGGTGATACAGAAATCCTGATGTGGAATACAGTGCATCTCCAGCTCCTCCTGGACTCCTCCTCCTCCCCTCCCCGACGACGAAGAGACCCGCCTACACAGCAAAGTTCTTGTAGGCGTACTTCTCCTTCAGCTTCATCTTCGACCCCTTGTCGCGTCCACGACCTCCCTTCTTCCCTCCCTTCTTGCTCTCGTTCGCACGCTCCACGGGGACCTTGCCCCTCCTCATCCCGCTGCCGACCCACTCGCGCCAGAGGTTTCCCTCGGGAGTGAGCGTACGGAGGTTGTCCGACAGCTCCTCGCCGAGCTGGAAGGTGACGGGCTGGTCGGGAACCCTCGACGGTCCGGACCTGAGCCTCGTGAGTCCGCGGTCGGCCAGTCGTGCGCGACGAATGACGGAGGCGGCGGCCTTTTCAGCGAGGGAGAGCTCGATCGACGAGTCCATGGTCGCGTTGACGGAGGGGGCGGTGAGGACGGACGAAGTGCGGAGCTTGGCGGCGCGACGCCTGGCGAGGGCGAGAGCTTCGGCGGCGATGAGGAGCTTCTTGTTGCGCTGCTGGCGCGTCTTGCGCTTCGGAAGCTTCTTCCTTAGTCGGAGCTCGACCGCCTCGGGGTCCTCGATCGCCGCCGACTCGTCCTCCTCGCCCGAACCGACCTCCTCCTCGTACAGCTCCCAGGGCTCCTTGCCCTTGGTCGACTTGCGCAGCTCGTCCATGGCGTCCTTGATCGGTTGCCCGCGATCCTCGCGCTCCTGAACGGCCGTGTAGTGCTTGAGCGCCTTGAAGAGGAGGGCCTGGTGGTCGGCTTGCGGAGGATTGTAGGACATTCCGGCGTGGGGGAGGGGGACAGAGAGGGGTCCTGCGCCGGCGGAGAGGAGGGGATGGTCGTGGAGAGTCGAAGGGGGCTGCATAACAGGCCCATCAGCATTGTTTCTGCAAAGGACAGGAATTCCGGCGAACGCACCTTGGGAATGTTCTTGTTCGTGTTCAACGCAATCTCCTTCTTGAGCGCGAGATCCTCCTTGGGGTCCACCTTCTTGACAACAACCTCCCACGCATCGTACTCTCCCGCCGACCTGACAGCCTCCGTGAGAGCCTCCTCCTTTGCTCCACCGCTCTTGACTGCCCACAGCCCAGTTCCCTTGCCATCCCGCCCTGCGATCCGGTTGAGGCGCTCCTTGGTCGCGCGATCGACCCGACCCATCTTCTCCTTGTCCTTCTTCACGACAGTCCCGGCGGAAGGCACAACTCGTCCCGTGAGAGCTGGGACGGAAGAACGAGCGGCGAGGATGAGGTCCGACTTGAGAGGCTTGTTGAAGGAAGCGCCCTTGCGGAGGCGACCAGAGGCGGGGTTGGAAGAGGTCTCGGCGTGGAGGAGAGTGTGGCGGACTGAGGAAGAGCCGACGGTGTCGACTTGGAAGAGGAGTTCAGAGGTGGAGGGAAGATTCGAAGGAGGAGCGCTCTTTTTGCTGTTGCGCTTGACTTTTCCCATTGTTACTGTGGCGTGGGCTGTAGCTTGATAAGTCCCTTTAGCTTGGGCTGGAGTAGTTCGACTTGGGGTGTCGAGACTGAGGAGGGAGAAGTGGAAGAAGAAGCAGAGCGAACGACGAAAAACTTGGAGAGTCGAGACTGCTCTCTCCGCCAGACCGCACTCTCCTCGACCTCTACGAACGACTCTGGCGCCTCGATTAACACCTCGAGCTTTGGCTAAATCGGATCCTTCGACCAAGTTTGACTTCAAGAGTTGGGCTACAGGCGTTGAACCCGACACGATGCCAGCAGACGCAGCCGCCAGCGAAGGAGGACAGCTTGGCTGGGACGACCTCATCGTAAAGGCCAAGGTCACTCTCCTCACTGCAAAGTTCAACGAGAGAACAGTGTTCCTGCACAGCGACATCCTCCCTCTGGCCAAGAAGACGGGTCAGTCCAAGCTCCTTCAGTCTGGGACGACGAGGTCAAGCTTACACCCTTCTCCAGACCTCGAGCAGAGCCAAGTGCAGGACCTCGTTCGACTGTTACTCTCCACTATCCCCCGCTTCAACGACCAGCCCTCCCGCCACGCCGTTCTCGCCGTTCTCGCAGCTCTTCTCGCCCACGAGCACGACACTGCTCTCCCGGCATCGAACGGCTCCGCAGAGCCTGCAGAGGTGTTTGGAGCGGCACCGAAGAAGGGAATCTCGGGAGGATTGATCAAGTGGTTGGAGAGTGAGGTCGCCAAGGTGGACAAGGCAGGCACCGTCGCGCCTGGGACCCGATACGTTCTCTTGACCTGGGGCACGACCATCTTCGCTTCCCTGCACGGAGCAGAAGCGCCGAACGAAGGACCTCAGTGGACCTCGCTCGTCACCTCCATCTCCTACCTCTTCTACGCCCTGCTCGACGCCAGCGCGACGCCCAAGGATTCGGTTCGACGATCGGTCTTGGTCCTGACTCGACGAGTCGTGCGCAACGTGAGTGTAGTCCTGACTACCCTTCTGCGAACCCTAGCTGATTGCGCGCGTCAAATAGAACCACGCCACCATCCCCCACCTCATCGCGACTCTCACTTCCGCCTCGACCGATCCCACCTTCCGCCATGCTCCCCTCCTAGGTCTCGTGCTGGACGTTGCGCTTCGGCTGAAGGAGCCCAAGAGGCTCCAGGGCGTTGGAAAGGCGTATGTTGAGGAAGCGAAGGTGCGTGTTGTTTCTCTGGAGATGTGCTGGAGCTAACTCGAGACCTCGCAGGCATCCGTCAACGCGTTCTACCTCGCCAACGTCGTCTCGGCCCGCGTTGCTCCTCCTGAGCGCGTTCTAGTGCGTCCATTTATCCCTACGCAAGACCAAGAAAGCTCACGCTTGCTCCCGCAGACCGCCCTCAACGACTTCTTCGCCGCGACTGTCACGTCCGAAGACATTGCAGCGACCTTCCTCCCGACTTTCGAGAAGATGCTCCTTCGTTCCCCCGAAGTCGCCCTTTCCGTCATCGCCTCCTTCTTCACCTCCCTCCCCGCGACCTCCTTCCCCTCCCCTGCTGTCCGCGCCAAACTCCTCCCCGCCGTCGCGTCCCCCGCAAAGTCCACCAACCCTACGACGCGCGCCGCCTCGATTCACCTTTTCACCGTCCTCTTCGCGTCGTCGACCTTGTCGACGGAAAACGACGTCCTCGCCGCCGCCAAGGAAGTCTACGCGCCTCTCAAGGCTGGCAAGACGTCTTCGCCCGACCACCGCACGACGCTCTTCATGATGCTGGCCCCCCTCCCCGCCTCTCCGACTCTCTCAGCCGACCTCGTCGCTCTCACCCTCTCTCTCCTCCCAAAAGAGTTCAACGACCTCACCATCGCATCGATGATGCGCGTCGTCGCCCTCCACCTCCCGTCGTCCCTCGCCGCCGGATCAGCCCTCACGGCGCCGCAGCTCGCAGCGCTCATCAAGGGAATGCAGGAGCCCAAGCCGACAATTCGGCGGTCGCTCGTTTTGACGGTTGGGACGGTACTCTGGTCGCTCGAGAGCGAAGGAGACAAGGTCGGAGAGGCGGCCAAGGCGTTCGCGGTAGGAATGCTGCCCGCACTCGAAACGGCCCTCAAGACTGTCACTGCCAACCCGCTCAACTCTCCCGCTGGTCCTCTCGAAGGCTACGTGGCTGTTGCGGCGCTCAAGGGTCGGATGGGCAAGTGGGGTGTCAAGAAGATCGGTAGGTTCCCAGTTCCTCTTCCCTTTCGTTCGGAACTGACGCATCGACATGCAGACGACTTCATCTCCGCCAATGCGACGATGCAGACCATCCTCATTACCGGCGCCAAGCCGACCTTCCTCCTCTGGGACAAGGTGTACCGCAAGATCACCTCGGCCGACGACGAGGCATGGCTCACTTGCGCTCTCGAGGCGATCCTCATCGCCGACGAGGACAAGTTCGTCAAGGACCAAGCTCTCCGGTTCGTCGTTCTTTCTTCGCTGGTTGCACCTGCTGACTCGTTCTCGTCTCGCAGGACCGCCTTTGCGCATACCCTGATTCACGTCGGGATCGAAAGCCTCCACTTTGAGAGCCGCCAGGGACTCATCGACCTCGTTCAGCGACTGAACGTCCGTGGAGCGAAGCTCCTGCACTTGATCATGCGCGAGGGACTCCGCAGCTGGCTACTACAGGTCCGCCACCTCGCCTTCTCGAGATCGGGCAGAACTAACGATCCCCACAGGCGGAGAAGGCGAAAAGCGTCGCCAAGCCCGTCGCGGACGACCAGGAGGCCCCTCAAGACCGAGCCCCTCGAATCCGCCTCATCCTCCGCGCCCTCACTTCGTTTGGCGAATCGACGCCGGTCGACGACCGCGAGGAACTCCTCTCCAACCTCCTCGTTCTTGCGCACCACCCTCGATTGGGAACAGCCGAGGCAGGGCTCTGGATCGCCATTCTCCAGCAGGCGAACGTCGGACCTGAGACGCTCATCGAGAAGCGACTTCCTGTGCTCCTCGAGCTCATCTGGAGTGATGCGTCGACCAGTCTTTCGGTGCGTACCTCCACTGCCAGGTTCGAGCGCGAGACTTACAGCTTTCTGTCTGCAGAGCACCCAGTTCGCTCAAGCCGCCTACCAAGCAGCCACCACCCTCGCCTTTGTCTCCCCCAAGCTCGTCGTACCCAAGCTCTTCGCTCAGCTCGAGGACGACCTTTCGGTTCAGCACCTCGCCTTCATCGGCCCCAACGAGTACGGCATCTGGGCTACTCCTGAAGGTGTTGCGTTCATCGATGGTGCGTTGAGATCCGTTCCTTGCCTGAGAAGAATCTGGACTGACGATTATCTCCTTCCAGTCCTCGCCGCCGCGAAGCCCAAGACCGCCATGTCGCACAAGAACTCCAAGGAGCGCGAGATCGAGATCTGGGAGGCAGAGCTCCGTGAAGCTCTCGCGCGCAAGAAGCCTACCGTCGCCTCGCTCTCCAAGGCGGACCGGATCCTCCTCGAGCGTCAGCTCGCCAAGGAGTCTGTCGTGCGGAAGGAGATGGCCGAAGCTCTCGGTCGACTGCGACGAGGATTCGCGCTCTTGCTCTGCCTCGTCGATTCGAAGGCGGAGCTCGTTCGCGAGTACCTGGCTACGATGGTCAAGGACGTCCTCGCTGTCATCGTCTTGCGCCCGGCTACTTTGGTCGCTTCTGAGGCGTTTGCGACGTACCAGGTTCGTCTCTCGCCGGCGTACACCAGAACGGAGCTCCGCTGACGCCTTCTTCCACAGACTCTCGGTGACATCTGTTCCGATCGCCTAGGTCACTCGAAGGTCTCCCTCGGTGTCGCAGTCCTTCGCGGTGTCGAGGCGCAGGTCGTCCCCGCCGAGTTCTGCGCAGAGCCCCTCGCAGTCCTCGTCACGCGCGTCCTCTACCGCCTCCGCATCCTCGCCGACCAGTCCCCCTTCGACGCTGGAACGTTCGCCTACGCCGCACCCCTCATCAGCCGAGTCATCCAAGCTGGCGGCGTCGGTCTGGAGAAGTTGGATACCGAAGGCGCGCTCGAGCAGCTCGCCCTCGCTCTGGACATCATCGCGTTCCACGCTCGTCAATGTGCGTTCACTTCTCCTCTCCCTTGTGGCTTTGACTAACGCTTCGCATTGCGCAGGCTCGGAGACGGCGTACCCTCGACTCTCGATGATTGGCGACCTCATCACGACCCTTGTTTCGTACCCGACGCTCAGCAGGACCGCCACCAGCGCTCTTGCCGACCTCGCTGAAGCGATGAAGGCGTCTACCACTCCCGCTGAGATCGACGCCCTCCTCGAGGGAGCGATGACGGAGGAGGCCTTCGTTCGGTTCGCGTGTCTCCAGGCTCTCCAGGTGCGAGCATTTTCCTCCACGCCAGTCGCTCAAAGCTGATCCAATGCCGTGCGCGCAGCCTCTGGATCTCACGGAGCTCGAGTTCCCTGCCAACCTCTGGATCGCTTCGCACGACACGGACGCCCGGAACCGTCAACTCGCAGTCGACATCTGGGAGGAGAACGGCCTCGACGTACCTGAGGAGGGTTTCCTTTCGCAGCTCTCGCCGTTCCTCGGTAGGTCGCTATCGCCTTTCTAGAACGTCGGGGCGCTGACTTTTGCTTTTCTGCAGCCCACTCGTCGAACGCCATTCGTCAAGCCACTGCCCAATCGATTGCGGAAGGAATCGACATGCACCCCACCCAGGTCGCAAGTGCGATCCAGCAGCTGGTCGCCGAGTACCACGAGAAGGTTAGCTCCTTCGTTTCGGGACTTTGCTAGACCGTTTCTGACTTCTCCTCTTCATCCAGGTCAAGGAGCTTCAGCCGGCCTACGATCAGTTCGGCATGGTCATCGAGTCGTCTCTCTCGGTCGAGGATCCCTGGCGAACGCGCGTCGCTATCGGAACAACTCTCAAGCTCATCTCGGACCACTTCTCGCCCGCGGACGTTGAGGCCTTCTTTGGCCTCCTCATTCAGGGCGAGGCTTTGGGCGACCGAAGCCAGGCTGTTCGTTCCGAGATGCTCGACGTGCGTCTTTGGACTCCTTCGCAACGACCACGACTGACTCCGCAAAACAGGCTGCGGTGGTTGTCATCGACCTTCACGGCAAGGGGAACCTCCAGACCCTCATCGCGACCTTCGAGGAGTACCTAGGACGCCCCAGCACCGGCGACGTCGTTCAGGACCACATCACCGAAGCCCTCGTCATCCTCTTCGGTCGTCTCGCCCGCCACCTCGACCCCTCCGACCCTCGAATCGCCTCCGTCATCGGCCGGCTCGTCGACGCCCTTCGTACTCCCTCTGAGGTCGTTCAAGCCGCCGTCTGCGACTGCCTCCCTCCTCTCATCAAGGTCATCAAGGACGACGTCCCCCCTCTCGTCGACCAGCTCATGTCCGACCTCTTCACGGCTCCCAAGTACGCCGAGCGTCGAGGAGCAGCGTATGGTCTGGCAGGAGTCGTCAAGGGACGCGGATTGACGAGCCTCAAGGAGTTTGGCGTTCTTGGTCGCCTCCGCGACAACGCCGAGGACAAGAAGAGCACGCACGCTCGTCAGGGCGCCATCTTCGGTTACGAGATCCTCTCGACCGTCCTCGGACGCCTCTTCGAGCCCTACATCAGCGAAATCCTCCCCCTCCTCCTCGCCTCGTTCGGCGACTCCTCCCCCGACGTTCGCGAGGCGACGCAAGACGCCGCCAAGGCGATCATGGGCAAGCTGAGCGGACACGCCGTCAAGCTCATTCTCCCCACTCTCCTCGCCGGTCTTGACGACAAGCAGTGGCGCGCGAAGAAGGGAGCGATCGAGCTCATGGGCGCCATGGCGTTCCTGGCTCCCAAGCAACTCTCCGTCTCCCTCCCGACGATCATCCCTCGTCTCACCGAGGTCCTCACCGACACGCACAAGCAAGTCCGCGAGTCTGCCAACACGAGCTTGAAGCGCTTCGGCGAGGTACGTTTGCTGGGTTTGTCGCTCGTCGATGGTCACTGATTCTCCCGCCTCCCCAGGTCATCGCCAACCCCGAGATCCAGGCCATGCAGGCTGTCCTCCTCGAGGCTCTCGTCGACCCCAGTCGCAAGACTCCCAAGGCTCTCGACGCCCTCCTCGCTACCACCTTCGCTCACTTCATCGATTCCTCGTCCCTCGCACTGGTGAGCTGTTCCCTTGTAATGTGCGAGAGCTCTTCTAACGATTTTGATCCAGGTCATTCCCATCCTGGATCGTGGTCTCCGCGAACGCAGTGCCGATGTCAAGCGCAAGGCCTCCGCCATCGTCGGCAACATGGCGACCCTCACCGAGGCCAAGGACCTCGTCCCGTACCTCTCTCAACTCGTCCCTCTCCTTCGCGGCGTCCTCGTCGATCCCGTTCCTGAAGCTCGTTCGACCGCCGCCAAGTCCCTCGGAGGTCTCGTCGAGCGTCTCGGAGAGAACAACTTCCCCGACCTCATCGACACGCTCATGAGCGTCCTCAAGTCGCCTTCGAGCGGAGTCGACCAGCAAGGAGCCGCGCAAGGAGTCTCGGAGGTCCTCGCCGGGCTTGGAGTCGACCGCCTCGAAAGCCTCCTCCCGACCATCATCGCTAACACGAGCAGTCCCCGTGCCTACGTTCGCGAGGGACACATCTCGCTCCTCATCTTCCTTCCCGCGACGTTCGGCGACCGCTTCTCGCCGTACCTGGGTCGCATCATCCAGCCGGTCCTCAGCGGTTTGGCGGACGACTCGGACTACGTGCGCGAGGCGTCGATGCGCGCAGGAAGGATGATTGTCGCCAACCACAGCACGAAAGCCATCGACCTCCTCCTTCCCGAGCTCGAGCTTGGTCTCTTCAACGAGAGCTGGCGCATTCGTCAGAGGTTCGTCAACCCAGCTTCCGCGCTCGCACTCCTTGCTAACGGTCTCTCTCCCCAGTTCGGTCCAGCTCGTCGGCGAGCTTCTCTTCCGCATCTCTGGAGTCAGCGGCAAGCCCGACGAGGACGAAGAGGGAGAGGACGAGCGCGAAGAGTCGAACCCTACGACGGATGCCGGCAAGAAGGCGCTCCTCGACACGCTCGGCAAGGAACGACGAGACCGCGTCTTTGCGGCCATCTACATCGTTCGTCAAGACTCGACTGGAGTCGTCCGCCAGGCTGCGATCCACGTCTGGAAGGCCCTCGTTCAGAACACTCCCCGAACGGTTCGCGAGATGCTTCCTGTCCTCAGTGAGTCTACAGTTCAAAAAAAACGAGCGTTCAGCTACTGATGGTTCTACTCCCAGTGCAAATCATTGTGCGGACGCTCGCGAGTCCTGGTATCGAACAACGCGAGGTGCGCCAGCTCTCCCCTTTCGCTCGTCGGTGCGAGGCTGACCCACCACACACTCAGACTGCTGCTCGCTGTCTCGCCGAGACCTGCCGCAAGCTCGGAGAAGCCGTGCTCGGCGAGGTCATCACGATCCTCCAGAAGGCGATGTCGTCGAAGGATCGCCGCCAGCGCGAAGGAGTCTGTCTCGCGCTCACGGAGATCATGGCCAACACCAACAAGTCTTCGCTCGAGGCTCACGAGGGAACGGTCATCGACATCGTTCGAGGCGCTCTCGTCGACTCGGACCCGATCGTGCGGTCTGCGGCGGCGCAGGCATTCGACGCAGCTCAGCAGGCCATTGGAGCTCGCTCGATCGACGAGACGCTCCCCACCCTCTTGGACGCTCTCCAGACGCCGGGAGAGACTGCCGATGCTGCTCTTGCTGCCCTCAAGGAGGTAAGTTCTTTCTCTCTTCGCGCCTAGACCAAGCAAGATCTGACTCCTGCGTTCTCCCAGGTCATGCAAGTCCGCGCCGACAAGATCTTCCCCGTCCTCATCCCTCGCCTCATCGCCACTCCCATCACCGCCTTCAACGCGCGCGCTCTCGCCTCCCTCGTCCGCGTCGCAGGATCGGCCCTTGGCAAGCGCCTCACCCACATCGTCGACGCCCTTCAGACGGCGCTCAAGACCGAGAAGGACGAGGACACGCTCGTTCAAATCGACGAGGCCCTCACCGCCGTCCTCGCCTCTGTCGTCGACCACGACAGCGGTCTCTCCGCCCTCCAGATGCACATGCTCAGCCTCGCCAAGTCGGAGTCGCCTGCGAAGCGCGTCGCCGGCTGCACCCTCTTTGGCAAGTTCTGCCAGGCCACCGAGAGCGACTTCTCCGACTACGCCGTCGACTGGATCCGGATGCTTGTTTCGCTCTTCGACGACCGCGCTCCCGAGGTCGTTGGAGCTGCGTGGCAGGCACTCGACGCGCTCGTCAAGACCGTCTCCAAGGAGGACATGGAGGCTCTCGTCGTCCCCCTTCGTCGCACGATCGAAGGCACTGGAACCCCTGGTACTCCCGTAGACGGATTCTCGCGACCGAACGGGCTCAAGCCCATCCTCCGTGAGTCCAAGTTCCGCAACCACCGAGGTTCCGATGCTGATGCCGCCTGTCTCTCCAGCGATCCTTCTCCAAGGTCTTCTCGCCGGAACTGGAGAGCAGCGAGAGCAGGCTGCGTACGCGCTCGGTGATCTCGTCGAGCGAACCTCCCCCGACGCCTTCAAGAGCTACTGCATCCAGACGGTTGGTCCTCTCAGTACGCTTTATCTTCCTCTCCACTTGCGTTGCTCTCCCTAACCCCTCTTGCCTCGCAGTTCGTGTCATTGGAGATCGCTTCCCCGCCCCCGTCAAATCCGCCATCCTCTCCACCCTCTCCATCCTCCTCACCCGCGTCCCCCAATTCGTCAAGCCCTTCTTCCCCCAACTCCAACGAACGTTCGTCAAGTCGCTCTCCGACCCCTCGAGTCTTTCGGTCCGGAACCGCGCAGCGGCCGCACTGGGAGTCCTCATGGTCCACCAGCCTCGAGTCGACCCCCTAGTCACGGAGCTCACGAACCTCGCTTCGACGGAGGAGGGCGACGTGCGCGATTCGGTCGTCAACGGTCTCGCGAACGTCGTCCTTAGCGGAGGCAAGAACCTCTCGGACGGATCCAAGAACGCGATCCTCGAGGTCCTCGGCGAGGCCTTTGCCGATACTAACAAGGGTACGCGCCTAACCCTGCCTCTTTCCCATTCCCTCCAACTGACGAACTTCCGTTCGCAGAGCCCTACAACCTCGCCATCGCGCGCCTCGTCGCCGCTCTCGCTTCGCACGACCCGTCGGCCATCGAGGATCTCAAGACGTACCTCGTCAGCGACCACCTCCCCGCGACTCAACTGTCCTCCCTCACTCTGCGGGAAGTGATCGACCAGGCGCCGCAAGCGTTCTACGACCTCGACCTGGCGCAGGAGGTCGTGACGCAGGTGCTCAAGAACGCGGCGCCTGTCTCGCCGCCGTCGATTGCGAGGCCCGGGAGGGACGCGAGGGAGTTGTTGAAGGAGAGGGAACCGTGGGCTAGTGATGAGGAGGTACAGGCGCGACTGTAGTAGAAAGTAGAAGCGAAGGGAACGCAACGAAATGTAGCGATGCACGTATGCGCACCAAAGGTTAGAGAGCTGCACTTCGAAAGCTTCCTTCTTCCCCTCTCGAACTCTCGCCAGGCTTCAATAGCTCGCAGGAGATGAGTGAGCAAGATGAAGAGCTGGAGAGGCGACCGGAGCAGTGGGATTGACGAGGCGCGCGACGAACAGAGGGAATGTCGCGTTGGTAAGGGAAGATGGGTCCAAATATCAAGTGGCGCGTCGCTTTTCGTGTGGAACAGGACGTCGCAAGAACAGGAGAGCGAGGCCAGATGTCGAAGTTCCTTGTGCGCGACGTGCGGAGGGAGCAGGGATGCAAGCAGACTGCGAACGCAAGCAGAGCTGCCCTGCGGTAATCCTTCTCCTCGTGCCCACCCAAATGTCCTCGCTCGCCACTCCCTAGAGAACCAGCTCTGATTCCATGGCTGGCAGCGGGGTATCGACGTTCCTAAACGACTCGCTTGTGCTCGAAGAACCTGGCGAACGAGCGCGTGAGCCACGGAGCCCACACCAAGAGGAAGAAGAGCGTACCGCTTGAGGTAGAAGATCTGCCACGCGCATACGGCGAACAGCATCCCCGTCTGCACGATGCTCCAGTACTTGACGCGGTTGTTTGTGCTCTCCGCCGCTGCGTGGCAGGATCAGCTCCCTCCCAGCGCGCTGCAGCAGGACAAGCAACTCACTGTCCCGATGAATCCGCTCCCGCACCACAATGTACTCCTGCTCGTCTTTGACCGCCTCCAACGCTGCGCTGAGCGCTCGGATCTCCCGCTCTATTGGCGCCGTGTGGCCTGAAGAGGGACGTCAGAGCCAGCCTTTCCAGCGCAAGTGCATCCCAACTCACCATCGTCCTCGACATACATGACCCCGTGCACGTTGAAGCTGCAAGCAGAGGAGGCATCGTCAGCACCACGCGACGCACGCTCTCCCAGCTGCGAGAACCAGTCCCACTCACCTCACTGTCTTGCCCGTCACCGTACTCATCTCGTTCGAGAAGCAATACGAGTACCGGCCATCCTGCGCCGCCGTGAACGAGTGCGTGCCCGTGTCCCGCTTCTTCTGCTCCACCATGACCGCAGCGCCAGGCCCCTTCATCTGCGATTCGCGTCCAAGGCTTGGTTAACTCCCTCCTTTCCGTACCCAGCCCAAAGAGAGCGAGCGCACCCAGAAGTCAATATCGAGGTGTCCTCCTCCGGCGACTTGGTACGTGACCGTCATCTTGTCCTCCGAGTGGAGGTCCTCGAAGAAGCAGTCGCGCGTGGCAGGTGCGATATCGATCGTGTGAGCTCTTGAGGGCTTCAGCAGCACGCACAGGAGGAGCGCCGAGGGTAGAAACAGCATCGTCGAGGCGTCGAGGTTGCGGAGAAGGGAGAGGGAAGCGGAATCCTTTCTCTGTCGTCTCTCTCTCGTCGACCATGTCCGAGTCTCCCGAAAACAGTTCGTACTTGCCAGGCGTTGCTGGAGGACTTTAGAGCCAAAGCTCACCGCTGCTCCCTGCGCAGGTGGAGGGATCTACTTTGGACCTCCTGATGGGTACGTCGAGCCCAGCTGGCCGGCGCTCTACAACCCTCTGGGCGAACCCAAGTACCTCTACACGGCGTACGCCATCTGGCGCTTCACAGTCCTGTGGACCCTCGTCTTCTACGGCATCCTCTTCCTCCTCGCCTCGTCGCTCTGCGTCCCCATCTTCGCCAGGCGGCACCTCCGACTCGCCCTCTCCGCCCCCGTGGTCGGGACCTTCTTTGGACTCTTGGGAGCCTTCATCTCGGCTACGGTCGTAGGGTACGCGCTGGCAGCGCTCTACAACGCGGCGTTCCTGAGGGTGAGTGCGTCCGGCAGCGCGCTTGGGGAGCGGAGCTGATTCTGTGGCGGTGCAGATGTCGACCTTTGTCCCAGCGCTCTGGGGGTTCATCCAGACCTTGATCACGATCACGTTCAACTTTTACAACTTTTAAGGGAGAGCGGGAGGTTCGTCGTCGCCAGTTTCGGGACTTGTGGGAGGTGCTGATCCCTCTTGCGCTCTTGTAGCTCTTCTCCTTTCGCCATTCCCTCTCCTTTCGCCATCCTATTCGACTTTCCACCATCTCGATTTTGAGGCGAGGCCGCAGGCTCTTTCGCCGCCCTTGGCGAGTTCTGCGAGCGCTCGCAGCGACGTCCGAAGAAGGATTTCGCCCTGGTGGACCTCTCCCGCTCGTTGGCAGGGCCGACAGATCGCTTCCTGGACATCAGGAGGGTACTCGTGCGACTTTCGACACGCAGGATTACCCGGTCGACGATCGAGCGAGGGAGGTTTCGACGAGGACGAACCCCGTCCAGTCTCGCTCAGGGACGGCGGGCTGCGAGCGCGAGCGCGAGAGCGGATCGCACGAGGATTGGCTTGCGACGTGTGGTCGTCGATTGGAGGAGGGGGGGACAGCGGAGGATCGCTTGGGGAGATTGGTGGACTGGCGGTCCTTTTGGGGAATTGATGGGGTTTGATCCTCTTTGCTTCGCCGGGGTCCTACTTGTGCACGTCGATCTCCCTCTGCATGTCCCAGCGTCGTCGACGATCTCGAAGCGAATCGAACTGATCAGGAACGGGAGGGCAGGTCGTGTGAGCTGCGCCCAGCTTCGTCCTCCTCTCGTTTATTTTCTGGTCGAGCCAGTTGCAAAAAGATACGCTGCTTTCAGCCTGGATCCTTCCGAAAGAGTCTGCAAAGTATGTAACAACAAAAGCCGCAAATCGAAGGTTCAGGCGAAATTGGAATCCCCACGACGGCGTCGAGACGACTTGCCTCCTTCCCCCTTCCCTCTCGCCTCCTCTGTCAAAGTCAGTTCAGACAGCAGATCTGTACGGCGCTGCAAGGACTGGACGACAACTCGAATCTGGTGAGGAGCTTGTTCCCTTCTCCCCGTCACACGATCTCGTCTCTCCCGGCCTGTGACGAGCTCACCCTCTTTGCTCCCCCAGATCAGACGTAACGCTCGAGGAAGACCACCAACCCCTGGCTCAGGACGACCACTCTCCCTCGAACAGTACGATAAATGGCGTTGCCTCAAGGACCTTACTGCCATTCGACCAGGCTCAGTTCGACCACTGGCTCTTGTCCAGCATCCGCCGACCCTCGTTACCTCCCGCGCCCCTCCTCCTCCTCCTCCTCGCCGACCTCCTTCTTCTACCTTCCCCCCGCTGGCTTGGGTCTCCAGCTAAAAGGGTCCAACCCCAACTCCCTCTTCGACTGCCGCGACGACTTCGAGTCGGGTCCGACCTCTTCCCAGTCCCCCTCTCGCAAGTTCAGCTCCTCCTCCTCCCGCTCGACCGCGTCAACCTCGACCAATCTATCGGAATCGACCGCCCCCAGTTCCTCCGCTTCATTCCTCGAGGAGAAGATGGTCGGACGACGGAAACACGAGGTGCGGGAGGCGCTTGGGGAAGACCCGGCGTTGGCGGCGGCAAGGCACGCGCTGTGGGAGGATCCGCCGGTCAACCTGAATCTACCCAAGGCACCGTCTGCGCCGGCGGGGAGCACGATGAACGGTCAGGAGCCTGTCGAAGAGGACGACGACGAGGACGACGAGGATGAGGACGACGTCCCGCCAGTCGATCTCCCTCCCCTCGCCTCTCCCTCCCCCCCCTCCCACGCCACTCTCCCTCCCCTCGCCTCGTGCCTCCGCCCTCCCTCCCGGCCCCCCTCGCCCACCTCCTCCCACTCCTCCTCCCGCCATTCGGTCCAATTCTCCCCCGACCCCCCAGAATCAGCCGCCACCTACTCTCCCGTCGATTACGAGCGAGGAGGAGAGCAGCAGGTCGAGAAGCTGTCGATGCGCGAGTTCATCGAACTGCGCGACGTGCGGACCGCGATTGGGCTGTGGAGCGGCAAGATCAAGAGCGGGGAGGAGAGCGTGGAGGTCAAGGAGGAGGTCGAGGTGACCGAGACGACTGGGATCACGATGCATTTGCAGCGCCCTGGGGTGCGGACGCTCTCGCAGGGACGGTCGGCATGGCCGTTGTAGACTCCCTCGTCGGCGTTGTGTTCCATCTCCTCTTCCCCCCCCTTGCACAGGTTCCACATCCTAACTCTTTACCTTCCTTTCCCGCCGTAGCTCCTCCACCCCCGTACTGTTCCCCTCTATCCCTGTCGTTTTAGTCTCCCCTCCTTCGCATCTTCTTCCCACCCCTATTTTCTGTGTTGCCGTACTTACTGGACACTTGATGGACGCTTTCCTTATGCACTTGGGACTAGCCTTGCAAGCTACAGCCACCCCGTTTTCGAGCCTGTTTGGAGAGGACGAAGACGCGCCGACGTCGTTTCGAGTTCCCGCCGCGCGCGCACTCCTCTCTTCTCGTCTCCCCTTTCGCCGCCAATCTGAACCGCCTCCCGGCCGCTCGCCCAGCATGTCCCTCCAGCAATCCAACCCCGCAAACCGCACGGTCAAGCACCGGCAGATCGCCCACCTCGCGCAACAGCTAGGAGTCCTCGCGTCGCGCACGGAGCAGCTCGAGCGGTTGACGGTCACGACGGCCGAGCAAGCGAGTTATATGCGCCTCCTGGCAGCGTACCACGCAAGCTGGTGCGCTTTTCCCTCTTGTTCGTGTGGAGGAGAACGGGGCTGACGTTGTTGTTGTTCCTTCTACTCCTCCCTCTCCCCCGCCTCCCCCTCTACGCTCACCGCGTCGTGCGTTGCAGGTTTATGGCCGCAGGAAGGGTCATGACTCCAGGAGACGCGCCGCCCCCGCCCCCGCGAGAGCAGTAACCGCTCATCGACCATCCCCTCCTCCCCTCCCTCCTCCCTCCTTGCCGACTCTTCGACTGCACATAACCCACATACCGCCCTCGCTCTCCTCCCTCTCATCAACGAGCACCGGCTCTCCGCTCAGCGGCGTCGCGATGGAAGGACGCTGGGTCAACATTGCCGCGACGGGCAAAGGACGCGGCAGGGACGAAGCAGGACGGAGGGCTCGTAGATGCAGCTGGTCGGACGGGGCTAGGAAGAGAGGATTCATATGGCAGACGGGGGCGTGGGAGGAGTCCTCGAGGGGAGCTGGCGACGCGGGGTTGGCGGGGGACAGCAGGACGGACAGGGAGCGGAACGCAGCTTGATCAACGGCGGCTCTTGCAGGGAAGCAGTGGTGTGTTCAATTTTCTCGTTGATACAGCTGGACCAGGGATCTCTGCTCCATTCCACCTGCTCGTCTCGTTCCCTCTTGCGTCCTCGCTCCTCCGACCGACCGCACCGTCCATCCTCAGCTCCTCGCACTCGTGCTCCCTCAGGGTCTCTTCCATCATCAAGGACACCATTCCCCGTCCATCCCCCCGCCGTCGTCCGTCTCTCGTCGCCAATCAAACGACCTTCGCGATCCTTCGCTCTCGCGGCGTGCTCCCATGCGATCCCGTGCGTTGGCTACAGCGCTCAAATCGACGTCTTCTCCCCTACCCCGCGAAGCGCGCATCAGCTCCTTGCCTCCCCGACTTGCCAGACCTCCGCAAAGCTCACCTTCGTTCATGGCCGCGAACGCTCCGCCGCGCGCTTCGACGTACCGCTCCTTCTTCTTGCGCTCGTTGGCGCGCTTGGACCAGATGAAGTAGGGTAGTGCAACTGGGTTCCGAAGGAGGTTAAGAGAGAGAGAGAGTCAGCGGGAGAGCTTGAGGAACGCCCCGATGGAGAGCTCTCGAGGTTTGGGCTCACAGCCTAGGACGCCGGCGAAGCACCAGAGCGTGGTTCCTTCAGGAGAGAAGGTTAGCTCTGTTTCAAAGCTTCGCGGGGAAGCATGAGCGCACGGGGGTTGGATCGAGCGGCGATGATGTCGGGCTTGTGTGCTGCTCCTGGAACGGCGGTTGAAAGGCGGAGAGAGGGATGCATTGGCGAGGAGAGCGGAGGGTGCTGAGTTGTCTAAGCTGCTTGGGCGTTGGCTCCTCTTGTTCAGGAACGATTTGGGAGGCGAGTGGGAGGAGGAAGAGAGTCAAAACGCTCGCTTGGAGCGAAGGAGCTCTTTCTCCCTCCCTCCACCACCCTCGCACGACACGAACGCCAGCTCCAGCTCCAGCTACGCCATGAGCTACAACACGCTTGGCAAGCGGCCAGGCTCCCCGAATCGTCCAGGTCAGCGTCAACTCGCCTCGTCGCTTCGTGTATCGGCAGGGAGGAAGGGGTCGATGGTGGAGGCAATCCTGCCCAGCTCGAGCTTGAACTGACGCCGCTCCCGCCACCCGCAGGAGTCACCGCCGTCGAGATCAAGCGTCCTCGAGGAAACGACCACCCTTCCCAACTCGCCGAACAGCAGCCTCAGTACACCCAAGTAGCTCCTCAAGCCTACATCCCGCAAGGACCTCAAGGCTACGTTCCTCAAGGTCCCCAAGGCTGCGCTCCTCAGCAGCCCTACCAGCAAGCTCCCCCTCCCACCGCGCCTCGACCGCAGGTGGCCGACCTGAATGCGCTGCCGACGGGGAGGAGGTTGGGTGTGTGCACGCAGTGGGACAAGGAAAAAGCGTACGGATTCATTCGGGATCATGGAGCAGGAAAGGACGCTCGGAAAGGTGGGTTTCGCTCGAGATGCGAAGCGCGAGCACCGTTCTGATCCTTGGGCCCTTCGCACAGTGTTTTGCCACAACTCTTCGCTCGTTTGGTCTATCGAGGACGGCAGCAAGAACTGGGCGAGCCTTTCGGCAGGCGATCAGGTCGAATTCGAGTACGGACGCGGCGAGAGGGGAGTCGAGGCGCTCAAGGTCACAGCAGTGGCGCAGTTCTCGACGAGGCGACGGGGAACGGTGGCGGTCTTTCATGCGGATCGAGGGTTTGGATTCGTGACGGACGACGTTCCGAGCGAGGTCGACAACAAGCAAGGCGCGTTGCGGAGCCCTTCCGATCCTGAGCCGTGCTCATCTCGTTCTCGCCTGCAGTTCTCGTTCATCACAACCAGATCAAGAGTGGCAGTGGCTTCAAGGTTCTGACACCTGTGCGTCTCCTTTTTCCGTTTCGCCTCCTTCGCAAGCTGAAGACGTCGCTTGCAGGGCGAGATCATCGAGTACGGCCTCATCAAGGGACCAAAGGGGTTCTCCTGCGTCGACGTGGTTCAGACGAACCCTTCTGCGGGTGAGTTTCTTGCATGGTCTGGATTCGAGGCGCTAGCTAACGAGTTCGCTACAGCATCTCAGCAGCCTCCCCAGCAGCAGCACCCCTACAGCCAGGCTCCTGCCGCCTACGCATATCCTCCTCAAGCAGGCCAGCCTCAATCTGCTCCCGCCACTGCTGCTGTAACCCCCGAAGGTTTGTCTCGCCCATTCCCCGCGACGAGCTCGGACTGACTGTCGCTTTCCGCACCAGCGTATTACGCCGCATATCTTGCCTATGCTCAAGCTGCCTACGCCGTCGCTCAGCAGGCTTCTACGCCGCTCGCGGACGCATCTCAGGCCCAATATCCAGCCCAGCAGCAGCAGCAGCAACCGTACCCGCAACACGCGCCGCAACCCGAACAGCCTCAACAAGCGCAATATCCTCCCCCTCAGCAAAGTCAATATCCCCCTCCCCCTCCTCAGCAATACCCGCCTCCTACCCCTCAGCAACCTCAATACCCTCCTTCTCAGCAGCAGCAACAACATCAGTACCCTCCTCCTCCTCAATACTCGGCCCCTCCTCCCCCGACTTACGCTCCTCCTCTCGCCCAAAGTCCCCCAGTCCAACCCTCCTACCCTTCCTACCCTCCTCCAGCTATCCCACCCGTTCGGCCCCGCTCTCCTCCCCGAACTTCGCAACCTTTTCGCGGTCCACCTCCCTCGCACCAGCGACAACCGCCGCCCCAGTCGTACCAGCCTCCCCATGGCGAGCAAGGGTATGGTAACGGTCATCCTCAGCAGCAGCAGCAGCAGCAGCAACAGCAACAGCA